>VZRH01005865.1:1561255-1582388 GCA_013397555.1 Urocynchramus pylzowi | reverse complement strand
GAGGAAGCTTGGCAAGAATTCCATGATGAACAGAAGGAAAATATGGGAATGTTGTTTATTTATGGTTAAGGGAAAAGAAAGTGGCGATAATCTTGCTAAACTGGTGAAAAATTATGAAATTGATTCAGTCATAGTATCCTGGTGGATGGGAAGCCTCTGACACTGGGTTGACAGCTTAACAGTAGGAAGATGTCAGTTAATGAAACATATAATAATATAAATTTTTTCTTGATGGATTCCCCTTTCAAATTCATAGGTGAATTATGAATGGCCTAGACCTTAATCACATAGAAAAGAGGGAATGAGCCTCCTCCCAAGAGTCTTACTTGCTTGGGCTGTGTGGGGTTTACTGCTGTTGTCTAAATGTAAGTGCCATTCAAGACATCCCAGGGGTATCTGAGACATCCACACGCAGATACTACACCAGAGCTAGGAAATATTTGAAGAGACAATTTACTGCCAGACATCTGTCTGAAATGCTTACATTTCACAATAAGACTGCAACCAGAAAGCAATGGGCTGTGGTGGAGCTGACCTCAGCCAAAAGTACATCATTTGGGATTAGAAAAATGACACAGCTATGCAGCAACTGTCATATCCTGGACCTTCCTATTTCTTTCAGAATTTATTCCAAAATGTTACTTTCATTGCCCCAAGAAACTTAAATATGTGTGTGAGAGAAGATATAACCAATGGCAAAGGAAGACTTTTGTTACTGTAGTTTGACTTCCACTGTGCTAGATGCTTTGATGTCCCAGGATTCCAGCTGTGGCGGGTTGAGAGTGACTGGCTGCCAGACTGCCTTACAGCCACTATCTCACTTCTCCTCCTCAGCAGGACAAAGGGAAAGAGTGTGATGAAAAAGCTTGTGAGATAAAGATAAAAACAGGAAGACTGCTCAGCAATTACCATCATGACACAGGCTCAGCTTGGGGGGAAGATTAATTTCATTTACTGCCGGTTAGAGTAGAATAGTAAGACACAAAGACAAAACTAAAAGACAAAACTAAACCCACCTTTCTCCACCTCTCCTTTTTCTCAGGCTCAACTTAACTCCCTTGTTGGTGACTCTTCTTCCTTCTCCTCCCTCCTGCAAGTGGAATGGCTTTTAAGGAATGGGGGCTGCAGGCAGCTTATTGCACTTTGCTGTCCTTACTCCTTCTAAATTTCCACCAGCTCCAGCATGGGGGATTCAGTCCTTTATAAACTGCTTTGATCTGGAAGCAGGAATAACCTTTGTGGCTAGAAGGGTGTTTCTCTCACATTTTTATCATTCCATTCTCACAGCTGCTATGAAGTGGTTTTTACCCTTTAAAAAATGTTTTTTGAGGTGCCACCAGCCTGACTGAGCTTTGTGGGGCCAAGGGTCTGTTTTGAAGTCAGCAGGAACTGGTTCTGCCTGGGAAGGGGCAGCCCCTGGTCCTTTGTCACAGAGGCAACCCCTGCTGTCCCCCCTCCCCCAGTATAACTTTGCCATGGAACCCATTTCATCAGCATCCCCCTTAAGGAGTCCCAATGCTGTGTAAAACTCAGAGATAAGGATATGGTTGAGCCCAGCTAGTCAGGATTATTGTGACAGTATCTGCTTTGCTTAAAGTTCCACTGAAAAACCCAAGTCTCTGTCTAAGTTAGGTGAAACAGAGTAACTTTTAGTGGTCACAAGGATGTGTTTTAGCAGCATTTAGTCTTAAAATGGGAACTTTTGTTTGTGACACAAGCTTTTCTGTTACAGATATTCTTCAAATAACCATGATCTTGGAAAATTCCTGCTGAGTCTAAGTGCCACTTCCAATCATGGAGACATATTTTAAAGTTCTAGACATGCATTAATTTATGGATAAATTACCTGGTTCATGTACACTGTGGTTTTGTCATCTTTGTTAGGAGACACTGAGTCCAGCAGCCTGAGGGAAACAGAGCTGGGGCAGCTCCATGGTCAAGCTTCCTTGGGGCAGCTCCATGGTCAAGCTTCCTTGGTCAAGCCAGTAGCATGTATTCCTTGTGGGAACACGTGTGTGTATACCTGATACCCACACATAAGCATGGATAGGCACACAAATTAACACAGACAGGAGCACTCATGCAAACACAAACTGCCTAATCAAAGATGTTCTGTACAGGAAGAGATAAACAACTTTCTAGGTGCTCAAGGCAACGAAGAATTCACTATACCTTTAAAATGAACCAATTTATAGTAATTTACATGTGAACTTTTAGAAAATAATTTAATATTCTCCACTTTTACAAGGTTAATTTTTCCATGGCTTCTTGATCACACAGATATCTAATCAACATCCAGATTTAGCTTTTGAAAGCATTTACTTGCCCTCTGGTTTCCTTCAATGTTATTACAGTGTGTAGTTTAAATCTTCTTTAATCTGCTTCAATTCTGGCAGACTGATTAATAAACATTAATTATAAAGATGCTGAGTAGGCATTATGAAAGAAGAGGCTGAAGAGGAGGTAATGGCTGGGGAAAGGAGGATAAAATGTAGTGATCTTTCTAGTCTGATATGTCATTCTCTGTGAGTATATCTTTATGCTCCCTGTTGTATCAAGTCCAGCAAAGCAATCACAAGTAACTAACCCCTGACTTCTGCTGCCACACAGCCAGAGCTTCCTCTCATGCATTTGCATCCCTCAGTCTCTACTCTCCCCTATGACAGAATGTTACAGACCTTGTCCATCATGGGTTTGCCATCTGGTTATACCTGGCACTCAGCAAAGCCCTGCTCACGAGCACACTCACCTGCTGCAGCCCTGAGCTTGGATTTTCTCATTACCCACTTCACTGCTGGCATCCTTGAGCTCACAGGCCAGCACAGCATTGCTCCGTGCATCCAAAATGATATGACCTGAGCAGCCTTTGTGCCACACCCTGGCACTGAGAATGGGCCTTGCTGGGAACAAACTGCTCTATACATTTTTGTTTTCTTCTCTGTGAGTTTTTTGACTCTTGGTTTAATAAAGTTAAAAACAAGAAAGTCTGCTTAGCCAAAAAAAAAACCAAAGAAACAAAAAAACCCACCAAACCACATCAGTTTGTGCCCCTGAAAGCTCAAGGGATAGTGTCAGCAGTGGAGGATGATGAGATAGAGCAGGGTCTGCTGTTATGGCAGGTAAAGCCAAAGAGAGCATAGAAATTTGTGGAAGAGAAGAAACTTGTTTTCCAAGTCAGAAAAGTGAAATAAGGATAATGTACTCAAGGAATAGAAGTAGAGAATAAAATTCCTGCTAACAGATCATATTAATTCAGGGAGATATATTTAGACCTGCTGAAAAGTGGTAGCAAATATTTATGAGTACAAATTGTGATTAGAAAAAGCATGTCCCTAATTTCTCTTGGTAAATCGAAATAATACAGTATACAATTCCCATATCTATTTATTTGACAATATGATGGTGTGGATGAACTGGTGGATTAACTTACAGTTGGTCTGAAAAACCCATTAAAATAGGGTACTGTGAGTGACGAATAACTTCAACTTTGCAAGAAAAATCCTGTGCTTTCTGTTTGTGCTATGATGACTGCCAGCTGGTTTCCATGTCCTTCCCACTGTTCCTTTATTGTATCAAACAAACCCTTCTCTTTACTATGTGAAGCCATTAAGTTGTTTTTCTAGAGTCTCTCTAAGCAGAGTGAAATAACTCACTGTGAAAGATAGATCTTTCACCAGCCACTATTTTCACCATAAAGACCTAAAATCCTGCAAATGGATACACAGTCATCCCTTGGCTCTGATACTGGAGCAGGCTTAGGAGATCCAGATTCTTCTCTTTCTCTGGTCAAGGGTTTCTCTGATTGTGTTGGGCAGTGGCTTAGGCCAAGAGTTAAAAACATTTCTATGTCTTAACTTGAAAAATTTTAAGCTGGCTTTCCAAGAAAAGAAGCTAAGAATATGCAGGAGGCACCAAATAATTTTTAAATGCTATGTTTTCCTTCCCATTCTTTTTTTTTTTTTTTTTTTAATTTCAATGCCATGGTTATTAGCATTTGTAATGAATGGAGTAGCTACACAAGCTACACAAGCTGAGAATTCAAAAACAAAGTTTTAACTTTCAAAGTTAAAAAACAAATCTCTTTCAGAAAGCTGTCATTTAAACCCTTAAGCTTGGTATTCTCAGTGTTCATTAGTCACTTTTGGTCCTCTTAGTATTCATCTTGCTGGGTCTCAGCAGAACAGGCAAAGTACAAATATATTTGCACCTAAGAGAGGTGTGCCTTAGAAAGACTAGGAATAAAACAGACCTCTGAACTTCAGAGGTGACTAAGTGGCAAAAGTTTCTGTCATCTTTCTGTGAAGGCTTTGCTGCAGGGTCATTGTCTTTCCCTTTTACATTGTACGCCCCACACATTTTCGAAACAGTCTTCACCATAATGAAAGGACATAAACTTAGATAGCTGCAATGACTGATTGCTTTTTCTGTGTTATTACACCATAGTGTTTTACTTTTGGGTCTTCAATTTCACGGTGGATTAGAATATATTTCTAGTTCACTAGCAGAAATTGGCATCTGTTCAATAAACTATCCCAGAGATATATTCCTTCTTATGGAGGTGATGTTCTAATGCTTCCTTCCATTTTCAAAGCTATTTTGAGGCACTCAAAGTCAGCTTTATTAAGCTGATAGATCAAGAGTGGAGATTTAGGCACAGAAAAGCTCAACACTGCTGAACCTAACATATGTGTCTAGCCCTGATACTGTCATTTACACTGCTGAATTATGTGTCTAGGCATAGTATTTCATAAGGCTCTTAGGTCCTCCTGGCTTCATCCCAAAACCCAGAATTTCTGGAAGACAGTTTTTGTTCTCCCTAGACCCCATGCTATTGTACTCATGGATACAACTCCGTGAAAAAGCTTCTAGTCTTCATGAAATATTACTTTCACATCCTGGCTAAATGCAGATCAATCCAACAGACACTGTCAAAAATGCACTCCTATACTTTCTCTGACAGAAAATGACTAATGATTATTTGGCAGTTATGGCTTTTAAATATTGATAGTCTTCCTTTAAAACTCTTACATTTCATTATTCAATATTTGATTGGTTTTTCTTTGTATGAATATGCAATCAATTTGCACTTAATTATGCACTTGTCACTTAACTCCCACTTACAGTTTTTCATACTGCTGTTCTGGATAAGAATGAATTAAAATTATTTAGCCATGTTGGATCAACTATTTTTGCTTGAAAATTCTTCATATCCAGAAACATTGATGTAATAATAATAATAAAGATAATAATGATGATGTTGGTGATAATAATAACAATAGCAACAACAAAATAACAATAATAATAAAAATAAAATAATTACAATGATAAAAAGAAGAAGACAAAGAAGAAGTAGTAATATTCTAACAAAGTAAGAGTAAATTATTAATGCAAAGTACTGATGAAAGGTAGTAGCTATTCCAGCTATTACATCCAGATATCCATTGTTTTGGAAGGAATCTGTGATGGCAGGGTTTCATATGAGCCTTTAAAATATTGGCATTGAAAATGGAAATGAAAAAATCACCACTGCCTAGACCTCTGACTGAAAGTTAGAAAAGGATTATCAAAAGGCAGGAGCTGTGAGAAAGCACAAAAAAGCTTTTGAAAGAGGAAGCATGATAATAGCATGATAATTACTCCATAGTAATCCTGGTACAATAAATTTTAATAATACTAATGTATTTTTGTAAGAAGTAAGCAAGAATAGCAACAACATCCTCAGCACAGGAAGGACATTGGTTGAGTGGGTTAAGTCCAGAGAAGGGCCACCAAGATGGTTGGAGAAATGAAGCAAATCTCCCGTGAGGAAAGGCTGAGAGAATTGCAATTGTTCAGCCTGGACAAGAGAAGGCTTCCAGGTGATTGTGTTGCAGCCTTCCAGTGCTTAAATAAGGACTACAAGAAATCTGAGGGGAACTGCTCACAAAGGCTTGTGAACATACAACAGGAGGTGATGTCTTCAAACTGAGAGTAGGATTAGATTAGCCATTAGGACAAAATTCTCTGCTGTGAGGGTGGAAGGCACTGGAACAGGCTGCCCAGAGAAGTTGTGGATGTTCCTTCCCTGGAAGTGTTCAAGGCCAGGTCGGATAGGGTTCTGAGCAACGTGTTGGAGCAGAAGGTGTCCCTGCACACAGCAGGAAGTAGATGATCTTTAAGGTCCCTTCCAACCCAAAACATTCTATGATTCTATGATAATAGAGAATACAATTCCAATTAACCTGAAAAGCATATAAAAGTGAGAGATTTTGCCTGAATTTGTTCTTTAATGAATTTTCATTGCATATGAAAATATGTGAAGAGATAAAATGTGACTCAGAGTCACAAGGAATGCCTCAAAAGACACTGCAGTTAACTATAATAGTTAACACATGTAATATTAAGAAATAATAATCCAAAGATGGTTTAACTTGTTTTCCAAAAGCCATTGTACTCTTTAAGGAGAAGGAATTGCAGGACTTAAGGGACTGTGAATTAGCTGAGACTTGCAAGAGTACAAAAATGTTTCTACTGCTGCTTGACCCTGTTCCCTGTACAGGCAAGCCAACATCCCAGCCATGCTGAGCAGTTGAAGCTGAGTGTCCTGAAGGAGAAAGGAAATCTCCTGAAATTTGAATGGTGTTTAATATACTCTATCTATAAAGAAACCATATATCCATTAATAGCTCAAAACTCTCTACACATCTTTCAATATTTTTGGGGGAACTTTCACTAGGATTACTTCAAGATGTAACTTTTGGGTAAAGTGTATTTATTATAAGTTTGTGATTGGTCTGATATCCCTCTGTGATCTCTGTATGTCAGAGCCACAGGAGACCTGTGTATGTGGCTGTGCATAGCATGGGAGATATTGCTTCCCTCCCATTTTGTATTTCTCAAGACAAGAATATAAGTCCCATTTTATTTAAACTGTGTTTCCCACAAAAGCAACAACTAGCAGTTGTACAGAAGTGCTTGCAGTTTAGTAAATAATTAGCAATGTGGATGGCTTGTTTGGCTTTTCAGCCTTTTTAGAGCAAAGATGTAGAAACACTCTTGAAAATATTTTCATAAGCCTAACCTTTGTTTCAGAATTTGGACTGCAAAGAGCAGGGCAATGACTACTCCCATGGCATTTCCTGATTTGTCTTTTTGGTTGGCATCAGCAAGTTCAGAAATACAAACAGTGGACTTTGCATGTTTTTGATGCTGAGACCTAACGTAGCATCTCGTGGGAGGTGGGTCCCCATGTGCTGAGGTCAGCACCTGCTGAATCATTCTGGAGGTTTCATCTCAGCTGTGCACCTGAGCTTTCCTCCCATAGAAAGTGGGGGGGAGGGGGATTTGCTGTAGTGGTGCCTTGTCCTGAGGTGGAGGTGGGAGGCCCACAGGCAAACCCACTCAGAAACTGTCCAGGTTCCATGGGCTGGTGTTGTTCCTGTTAACTGAAATGTGTTGGAGAGGTGATAATAAAATCATGTAAGCACAGAAATCATAACGTGCTGAGGGGTAAAGAAGAAATAATACAAACTCAGAGGCATCTAGGAGGAAGAGCTATCAAAATGCAAAATAAGCTTCATTCAGTATGTAAATCAATCTAAATCTGCATTTGGTTTCTGTCTTACAGCAGTCTGTAATTAGAAGTGTGCTGACTACCATTTGTTGCTGGCACAAGAGCCAAGAGAAAACCCAGTTAATTGCCTAACATTGCAAAAGCCTTATAGCTCAGAGAAGAGTTTCATTTAATGAATCAAATTCTGAACTTGGCTCCTGCTCCAGGAGATTTTTTACATTCTATTTTTCATGCTAGAACATTTTTGACTATCCTAAAACCCAGCTGAAGGTTTGAGGAGAAGTATTACTAAGTTAAAAGTTTGTGCCTTCCTGTCTCAAATTAGAGAAATTTAAATTCACTACTTACTAATGTAGTGAATGTATTTCATATATATCAGTTCAGTTGCTTATAAATCTCCATAATAGAATAATAGTCCATTTTTTGGGCCATGGACGCCATTACTGGTTAACATTTAAAAGTACCTTCTAAAATATAATTTACAAGGTATGTGGCCTTTAAAGACATTTTCAGCTGAAGGTTTTCTCTGATAGCTGCTAGTCACTTGCATGTCCTTGCCTTATAATATGTCTGGCAGGTTACAATGGAATAGCTCTTGATAATTCAACATATTACTTTAAAGAAGCTACTTAGATTTGCTTTTTCTTTTAAATTAGCCCAGTCTAATGAAGACTATTACCTTTAGGGACAGGAGAGGTTTGAATTACCTAAAAAATTTAAAATGTTCAGATTGCACTGAGAAACAAAAATTAAGTATAAGGGACATGAAAAGTGATGTCACACAGCTGGACTGTCACATACATAGCTTTAGGGAAAGACCTTGAGTCTTTAGTAAGATGTACAATATTTATAATGCAGAAGACTGTTGTGAAGATATCAGGCAGCCCAGGTTTTATCAGAATGTGAGTTAAATATTGATGAACCAGATTGTAAGCATTCTTTAACACTCAAAACCATGCAATGGCCAGTGCACAAAAGTGTTGCCCAGTTTACTTACTTAAAGAATTAAATCAGTTAATGTATTAAATAGTTTGCTGGATGTATTTTATTTACTAAGTAGGCTTATGATAATTTCCTGATTCCATTCTCTTCAATATTTCTTTGTGAGTTTTAGCTTCCCTAAATGAGCTTCAGGAAATTCAGTCATAGAGTTAATTATTGTGGTGAGGCTCCTATCCAAGTTTTGAAAACATTTACCACAGAATTTCTTACCTACTTTCACAGATTTGAGACCTGGGTATATATGCTGGATTTTAAAATAAAAATAAACAAAACACTTCAAAAAATTAAAATACAAAGATAAAAATGTACATCAAAACAAAATCTCATATGACGTGAAAAAAAATTATACATTCCAATCTAACATGCAATCTCTTAGGGACAAATTCATATGACCTAAATTCTATCAAAACCCATTTAACATGCCCTCTGCTTTTGACTGGCTCTTCTTTTGAGAAGCCTAACCATGAAAAATTGTGGCTAATCTCAACAAAATCTTCCTAGAAAAACAAATCTAAATAAGCCAGTGTTTTGGCAACTGGTTTTCAGTATTTATTTTTTTTGAAGAATTTCCATCCCTCTAAATCAATAAACTTTTTGACTTCTCTGTTTGGCAAGTTTTTCAACCAGAACTGCCAGAAGTGCAGGGTTCTGTGAGGTGATGCTGTAGGTGACAAAATCCAGGAAAAATTCCCCCTCTCTTGCTAGTGCTCTTCCTGTGAGAACCAGGTGGCACTGGGGTGCCTTGAAGCCTCACAGTGAATCATTCTGTTTTAATAACATTTAGAAAAGCAGCATATAACCTGGTGTGACTGCGTGCCAATAATGATTCATTTCTTCTCTTAAGATAATAAAACAGTTTAATTATCATATGTTATCCTCCCAGGTTACAACAGTGATGTGGTATTCACTGCACAACTGTCTATAGATTTCTTCCACAAACATTTACAATAGTGAAGGTGAATGTCACAGTGCTTAACAGCACCTTTTTCAGATAGAAATCAATTCCATGAGAGGCAAAATTCACAACTTCCATTGATTTGAATACAAATTAAATATTCATTTTTTCACAGAATTACATGTAATAAGTGGATATGTGACATCTCAAAGATGCTCTGTTGTTAGTCTATGAATAGCTTCAGTTGAAAAAATTATCTTTACCAACACTGAATTGCTCTAAAATAGATTTTGAGCACTGACAAATTTAAAGTTTTCTCTGAAAAAATCAAATGCTTTAAACACTCCCTTAATCTGTAATCCCAGCCACTCACAGTGTAATTAGATTCAGACTTATTGATGCACCTCTAATTTTTCTGATTTTCCTCAGTTTTAGTGACCACAGTGGTATGGTGTCCTTTGTGCACAGCTCTCTGTCTTTTGATAATTTTTCTTCCTTTTCTCTTAAATATATAAAGTGATTTTTAGCATCACTTTGCTTGCCCTATCCCATTTGCCCATAGAGTGAGTCACACTTACAGAAGATTTTTCCACCATTCCTCTAGATGCTTATGCCAAGACTGCAAGTAGAGAGGATTCACAAAGTAATTTTACTTTCTTCCCTTGAGACAGATGCATGAGACACTCTAATCTTCACTTCTTCTGCAGTAATATATAACTTATGGCTATATTATTACATGCACTTTTCCCACTATCCAGTGACATAATTCATAGCACAATCAGAATGCCATGGCACAAACTTTGCAATGAGTCCATGATGCTTGCCATGCCTATCCAATTAATCTTGGACATCCTCCTATGACTAGAGCATAAATTGCTCAGCTAAATAAGATACCAGTACCTCTTATAGGTAAACCCTTATTGTCACTTGCAAAGAACTCCATATTTTTTATTATTAAAATAAATAAACACTTCACCCACCTTCATTTTATTTTGTACAATGTGCAAAGGTGTAACCATTCCTACCTCATGTTGTCTTGAAAATCCAGCTACAGATCCTGAAAATGTGCCATTAACATAATAAGTCTGAAAACATCCACAGTTTTCATCATTTGGCACAGTTGCCAAAGAAGCTAACAAAAAAAAAAAAAAAAAAAAAGAAAAAAGAAGTATTTGACCATTTTGCCAGAATGCTAATGGCAATTACTGTATCTGTCTATTAAGAGTTAGTTTAGTTTTCATGCATTAAGTCCTCCTTGTATACACAAATATGGATAGATGAAATAACTGGCACAGAAACTTTGAAAAAACTGAAACAGTTTTTCTTCCTATCACCTCATACAAATTTGTTGACACAAAACAATGCTTTGAATTAAATTTGGTAACAGTTGGCCATTACTTATTCATAACCAGAGAGTTCAAGAGTAAGTCTCCTCTTTAATTCAAGCAAAATTATCAGCTATATTTACCTAACCAGTGAAACTCTCTCCTCCTGTTACCATGCCAGAAAGGAGAACAAAACTGTCCTTCTGTGTTTCAGTGTTGAGGGCTCTGTCCCACAGCTGTGCAGAGGCCTCTGTCATGTTAAACAATTACCTCCACTCTACCTGTGGGTTTTTGGCTTTGTGAGCCTGCAGATGAAATGTTTGCCTGTTTCAGAATATGGTTCTAGGGTATGAGGAAGATTTGAGGTAAATACCAGTTTTACACATACCCCTGAGTCTTCTATACATACCCCTGAGCAAGGTGTGGCATTTAAATTGGACCACCCTGGGATTTGAGTGGGGGACTGCTGCAACTCAAGCACAGCTCTGAAGCATAAAGTCTTTCTTCTGACAGTACCAATTCACTGTCAACCAACCTTGATAGAATTACACAACTGTTTTCTTGCTAGGTTAGCACTGGTAGAGAAAGGTAATAAGAACCTTATTTCTTATCCATTTCCTTCCCCTATGTTCCACTTTCTTTCACTCAGACAGTATAGGTGTATGCCCATATCCTGTAGGTGAAGCAGTTTATTATTTTGTACAAACAATACACTCACATTTATTCTACAACAGTGTAGGCTCTGAAAGGTTTGTGTGTCAGTTGTTAAAGCTGCCTGCATGCTTCAGATGGGAAACACACCAGTCTTGTTCCTGCATTTCTAGAGTCAATCTCCAGTCTCACAGTTTGTTTATAACCCAGCCAGGCTCATGCCAGCAGCTAAGGTAACTTTCACCTAATTCCTCATATGTTGTCACCATCTCTGATGTTGATGAGGCTGCTTCATTTTTGTGAAAATGAGCTGCACTGACTTTATAATCTGTGTAAACAAGTGAAAAAAAAAAAAAAAAGGAGCTGAAGAATTGCTTGCTCCATTTACAGATGTATAAATCAAATCACAAATAGCCAATATCATTCTTATGATGTTTTGCAGCAGAGTCTTCTTGCATAAAAGATCACAAACCTCTTGCACCAATTAAAAAAAGAAAAAATAAAAGCTAATAATTTTAATCTGAAAGTAATTTGACACCCAGTGAGAACTATATTGGACTAAATAGCAAAAACAAGCTCTCAATAACAGATCAACTTTCATGACACTGTCTTTTATTGAAAGCATTTTTTGCTCTGTATATTCTGCTTCATTTTTAAAAGCAGATGATTACTATAGAGGAGACACACAGCTTCAGAAACACTAATGATTCATGCAATGTTTGGCTCACCAGTGGCTATCTTGCTCTATAATGGGCCTTTAAAAAACACACACTGGCAAAAAAAGGAATACATTGTACCAGACTGGCAAAATAATTTGGATCTTCTTGACTTCTGAACTAGTATGTCCTGTGTGGTGATCTGCAGTATGGTAGGAAAGAAATTATTCATTCTGATAATTGTTAAACATAGAATCATAGAACCATGAAATCATAGAATGGTTTTGGTTGGAAGGGACCTTAAAGATCATCTACTTCCTGCTGTGGACAGGGACACCTTCTGCTCAAGCAGGTTGCTCAGAACCCTATCCAACCTGGCCTTGAACACTTCCAGTGAAGAAACATCCACAACTTCTCTGGGCAGCCTGTTCCAGTGCCTTTCCTCACAGCAGAGAATTTCTTCATAATATATGATCTAATCCTACTCTCAGTTTGAAGACATCACCTCCTGTTGTATGTTCACAAGCCTTTGTGAGCAGTTCCCCTTCAGATTTCTTGTAGCCCTTATTTAAGCACTGGAAGGCTGCAACACAATCACCTGGAGCCTTCTCTTGTCCAGGCTGAACAATTGCAATTCTCTCAGCCTTTCCTCATGGGAGAGTTCCTCTATCCCTGTGATCATCTTAGTTTCCCTCCTCTGCACTCATTCCAGCAGTTCCCTGCTCTTACTGCTGCAGACCCCAGAGCTGATGCAGCCCTGCAGGTGGGCTCTCACCAGAGCAGAGCAGAGCAGAGCAATCCCCTCCCTGGCCCTGCTGCCCACACTGCTTTGGGTGCAGCTTTGGGTGCAGCCCAGGACAGGTTTGGCTTTCTGGGCTGGCTCATGTCCAGCCTCTCAGCCAGCAGCAGCCCCAAGTCCTTCTCAGCAGGGCAGCTCTGGATCTGTCCATCCCCAGCCTGTGCTGGTACTGGGGGCTGCCCTGACCCAGCTGCAGCACCTTGCACTTGGCCTTGGTAGACCTCATGAGGTTTGCATGTGTTAATTTCTCAAGATCCCTCTTGATTCCTTATTTCTGACAAAGTTATAGTGAGGTCTTAAACAGAGTTGTGTAGTACCTGCTGGCATGGCTGAGTGCTCAGTCATACAAATAGCATTGCTGGAGCCAAGAAAACTCCTCCCAGGGATCAGCCTTCACACAGCTGAATGAAGACTCTTTATCTGGCTCAGGGGTGTTAGGATTGTTCCTATTTGCTCTTCTGTTTGAGATTGAAAGAAGCTGTCTCTTGTTTATTCTGAGTCTGTTCCCTGACTGAGGAGAAATGTCCTTCCAAGAAGATGATATCATAGGAGGGTTTATTATTTGCATGTGATTTATTGCATTTATGTCAGGTTATTGTATGATTATCTGGGGAACCCTGCAAAATTTTCACACACAATTACATTTCAGTAGCGTACCATATCAAGAATTACTTAGTTAAATAGAACTAAAAGAACAAGAGGTATATATTTTCCCTCAAAATATTTATTCTATTCCACCAGCTGTAAGCCCCTCCATTTTCTTTCAGAAAAAGCAGAAGGGCTGGGGGAAGGATAAGAAAACAATGCATTCAGTGACTGATCCTAGAGCAGACTTGTAATCCTGCTTGCCTTTTTGCCTCAAGTCTATTATTCTAGAAGCTCTTCAGAGCTAGCACTTCTTTTTCTATAACATAATTTATTATTGGTGAAAAAGCAGAGCTGGGATCTGAATTAGAAACTCTAGAAGCCCTTCTTCCTCTCACAAGAAGGGCTGCAGTGGGAAAGTTGGGATTCTCTAAACTGAATCTGAAGTCAGAAAGGTTCATCACTCACTTGTGAAATAGCTTATCTGTTCAAGAGAAAATGTAAAAAGAATAGATACAATAATGCTTCATAAATTATTTCTTTAAACTTTGAAAACATACAGTAAGAGGAAGGTACACTGTGATTCTCTGTAACATTAGCTAGTTTATTCTTCTTCAAATTAAGATAAGGCTAAATAATAAAATTAGATCTAAAAATAAGAAAGTTAGATGAGTATTGCCCTTGTTTCATTGTTTATTGCCAAGGGAAAGTAAATTCCAAGCAAAATTTAAATGCTGTTTTCATGCCATGGAGACCAAATATATTCAAGTAATAAAGATGATTAATAACAATGCAAGTCAAAATTAGGGTAAATTGAACTGTAAATCATTAAATAGTAATGGAAAGCAATAATTAAATAAAATCAAGTGTATTTCCTTAAGTCAGTGCTAGTTAAAAATGTATCTGAGTGTACTCTGCCAAATACTAATTAAATCAAATCATGCGCTACTCTACATTTGTCTTCTCTGTTTACAATGTATCAAGCTATATGGTTAATAAGAGAAAAAAACATAAAAGCTTGAACTAATACTTTATTAGCCTTCATTTAGCACTGGAAATGCAAAGGAGGCACTCTGAAAGTTCAGTTAGTGCTGTAAAGGGATTAACAGCAATGAGGATTGATGACTTTGACAATGTGGTTGTACAAAGAACAAAAATGACTGCCAGCATTTCATAAACTTGGCAATTCCTGTGTACAAGTCCTAGACAAGTTTAACAGGAGTGGGGTTTTGCATAATAATTTATTTCCGTTACATACATAAAGCTTTATAATTTTACAAGATTCTCCATCATACCTTTGGACCTCAGCTGAGCACTTGGCAAGAACAGGATGAATATCTTTTGGAAAGTTACAGTATGGTAAAAGGGACCTTCTAGCTGCTGAAATGTTTTCTTTCCAGCAGTGTCAGATATACACCTACATAATACTATTATGCCTCTATTAGGCAGAACTCCTTGGTCCAGTCTGTTTACAAGTGTCATTTCAGTTTTACTTAAATTAATTTGTGCTAAGAATGGCTTTAACAACATAAACCCACAAAAATTATTTCAGTCATCCTTTTCCTGATTTCCACCCTCCCCACACATTCAATATATACAGTTTTTATTATTAAACACTTGATTTTGTATCAAAACTGCATTAGCAAGTCTACTTCCATTCTGCCTTCACCTGTCAGGGACCTTTTTACTGAGATCCTCTATTATGAGTTTCTAGATATACACTACCAGACCCTTTGGAAGCTGAAGCTTGAGTCAATATTATGCTAATTCAAAGTTTCTTGTAGTCTTCCCAAAGTAGAGTTGTCAATTGGCATCTCAGAGTAACATGATCAAACTGTTCTCCTCTCACATCATTCAGGCTGTGATACTCAAATATGTGACAATGTTGTCTTACTATTTGATAGTAATGAATTAACACCTGGACATTGGGTATGGCTCCTTCCCTGTCCTCTGTGCTCCCCTGACTCCTTGGAGCTGCTCCACTTTGTTTAAATATTGGATGGTTCATGGAGGCAACCCTCCTAAGTCTCATTTCACAGTCAAAGAACTCCTATGCAGTATGGGATGGCAGGTTATAGGTACAGCTGGGAACTCCACCAGGACTTTCAGTGCCCTGGAATCCTACCTACAAACCAGTTGATTATTCATTAATCATCTCTCCTCCCACTGCTGTCAGAAAGTGTTCTGGGATTGATGGGGTGGGGGGAGGGTTGTTTTTGGTTTGGTTTGGTTTGGTTTGGTTTGGTTTGGTTTGGTTTGGTTTGGTTTGGTTTGGTTTGGGTGGGTTTTTTTGTTTGTTTGTATATTTTTTTTCTTTCAAGGCTGATATATTTCCAGATAAAGTTTCTGTTTTTATGAACCATCTCTTTTCAGGAAAGAAGAAAAAAAAATTCTGGATCATCTGTCATAAACATCTTCCTAAAACCCCATTCCTTTTGCAACAGTTCTGTCTTTGTTATCTTCTTGTACATGCTCCGTTCTGAAGCTGCCTATCTCTAAGCAGCTCCATGAACACAAGTGTCTCCTCTCAGATTGCTGTAACAACGTCTCCTTTCTCTCAGGCTGGCTCTAGGCCAGTCCAGCTTCTTAGTTCAGCTTTTCCTGTTCCAGTATAATAGGTAAGATAAGCCACTATCAGTCTCCTTACAGCAAAGTCTTCACAAATTCCATTACTTTGGAAGGACTCCATCTCCCTGCTGTCTCACACAAAGTTATGGAGACTGGTTTGGCTAAAAAATATTCCCCAGGCACACATTGCATGGCACATTACACAAAAACACTGCCTGTTCACAAACATTTTAATTAGAGATAATGACAAGAAAAGCCTTGTTCCAGAAATGCACATATGAAACTGTATATTTAACACAGTTCGTTGTATATGAATTAATTCTTTCTAAGTTTAGTACAAAGGATCTTAAATTCTCTACCTTTGTATAGACACAAAAATATTGCAGCTCTTTCCTCTATAAAGGAGGTCATTCAGATCTGCTGTTACTCACATCATGCAGCAATAGGTCCTTATGTATCAAGGCCCCACATATGTTGAGCAAAATCTACTAAGACAAAGCAATGGAACAATTTCTTATGCAAGTTCCAACACACTCTCTGTCCTGTCAGGAAACAGTATAGGATGATGAATATGTGTTCAGGGAAATATGTGAACTCTTATTGATTTGATAGATACAGTCAAATGAAAAAGTTGGTTTTGGCATAGGGGACATTTTTATGGTCTAAAACAGAAGTAGCAACCTCCACAGGATGGGAAAAGGTGTTTGGTAGCTGTGAAGCAGAAGGGGATGTTTGCAAGAGGTGAGAAGGTAGCTAACACCTGTGTTTCTAAGAAATAGAAACAGGAATTTATCACATCTAGATCACTGAAAGAGAGATTGTGGGAAAATTACAGTAGGAGGTAAAATCAGTTTCTGGATGGATTCCTTGATTTCAATATCTCCTAGACATATTTTAAAATTAGACCAGGATTGCAACAAGATATCCTCCACTTGAAACTGATTTGTTATGATGACAATTGTTTGCTTTAGGGAGTATATCAGGGTGCATAACCAAGCCAGCTTTGCCTCCACACATTCCATGAAGCTATACCATGCACTGAATAAGGAGCATATATTTTCACTGACATGGGAAATGAATTATGTGAGGAAAAAAGCATGCAAAGGAGCCTGGGAACATCATATATTCCCCACAGCCACCTTCTGGTTAACTCCACTAGAAGGTAGTGCTAGTGGGAGATTGTGTTCTGCCTCTTTCTGTTTATTTCTTTACTTAGTATTCTCTTGTTTGAGTTAAAAGCTGTTTAGAGCTATTACTGTTTGTAGGAACAGCTCTTATTTTGTTAAATGTTTAAAAAAAGCAACAGACAAGTCTTATTTCCAATTAAAACTTATTTTTTTCAAAGTAAAGAAATTCTTCTTAGATATATTAAACCTATAGAGTGAATGCCTCAGAAATGCAGTCTCGTGATCTATAAACTTCACTGGGATGGTTATTCCAAAGTCCTTGGGTTTGGAACTAAAAATAAATATTCTAATGGAAAAGCAGCATGTATTATTATTTGTTGTTTTCCAGCTGTTCTAATGACAATTCTTCAGTCATTTCAAACATTTTTGCCCGACAGGATTCTCATTTTTGCAATTTTAAGGTGTGTTTGGGATGAACTCTGCTGGTCTTGTGCTCCTCTCTGCTGAACAGAGCAGGAGGATCAGTGCTGCATGATTTTCCTCTTTCTGCAGGTCCATCTTCATGGTCTAGTTTGTCACAGTCAAGGTCTTAAAGAAGAATATAGTGGGAATTAAAATTATTGGAGTGGGACAAGAGAGCAGTAGCTATACAAAACTGTGTGCCATCCTTTATAGACTGTGGAGAGTAAAGTACATGGAAAGACAAGATATAATTGTTGCATAAGCCAATATCCAAAATGACATTGAGCAAACAGGAAAACTGGACAGATGTGTAAGAGAGTAAGACTGGTATTCTTCCATAAATCCTTATAATACTGCACTGAATTTTTTAAATTTATCTTTCCTCACATGCCTTTAACTCTGCCAAATGCTTCCTTTGATTGCACATTTTTGTTATAAATGTTCCATGGCAAAAGTCAGTTACTTTCTATTTTCACAGCTGAGCTTTACCCTGTGATACAGAAAATGGCCAGTTATTTTTGGAACAGACCTGGCTGCTACTGCAAGGGGGAACAGATTAACTTCTGTGATTTTATCTGGTGGAAATCTTTTCACAGGCACAGCTCCAACTAAAGCAAAGGTATGTCAGTCACTGACTGTCTCCAGTCCTAATCCAAAACTGAGGGGATAATTCTGGCAGTGGTTCACTGAGTTACAGAATCCAAACCAACAGAAAGGCAGGAAAGATGCTGCAACTACCATTATCTGTTAAAGATAAACATAATTTGCTATTTAAAGTATGCTCAAACCTTTTTGTCAAAAGATCATTTTATCAAGAAGCTCCATGGTAGATTAAGTAACACTACAGTGCAGCAAATAACACATTTTGTTCAACATGCATCATAAATGTGATGTGAAGTCTTTTCAAACCTCTTTTTACACAGGCTCATGGATGGAACACAGCTGGAATGGCTGATGTGACAGTGCAAAGATTCAGAGTTAAGATGTGAAGCCATGGCCTCAGTGTCCTGTGCTTATCTTGTGTTAGAAACAACCACAAAACCTTAATGAAAGTCCTAAGGGCTCTTAAAACCCCCACTATTTTATTAGAAACTTTCCTGAGGCACAAAGCTTAACACAAGTTATTTAGCTGGCTATCAGACTGTAGAATGAGTGATTTTCTTTGTACACTTGAAAATCTCTTGTCAGTGTGAACAAGGGTTCCCCACGAGGATCATGGTTATCAAATGCTCTTTTCCACAGTCTTGAACAGCAAGTTTGCATTTCAAATTCAAATTTTAGAATGTTATGAATCTATGTACTTATAGCTATATACATTATGGAGCAAAAAAAAAAGCTTGCCACAGAAGTATGTTTGATGTTAATTTTGTTTGCTAGATCCTCAGGGAAGGCTATTTCAAAACAGTGCTTGTTTTCAATAAAACATCAAAGCTTTTTCATTCTGTCAAAATGACTCTCTTATTGAAAAGCTGTAATAGCTTGGTTAAAGTTTATGTGAATGTGTGTATCTACCTTGCAGCACACAAATAACTGACAAATACCAGTTTGTAAACCCAGATGTTATATACTACATTACCAAATCCCAATCAGAATCACCTTTTTAATTGTATTAGCTTATTCTTCATCTGTAAATGTTGCAAACTACAGAAGTTTTCCCATTTTTAGAAATCTAATCAGGTCTGAATTATTTGACTGGGGGTTTTTTCCCTTATTTTTATGATCTGCAAAGCAGATAGATGAAAAATTTAATCCTATTAGATTTAGAAACGGCTACACAGCCATGATGGAAGTATTTAACAAAAGACAGCTTGCAAAATACACTGATTTTCATACTAATGGCACTTCTTACCATATGTATGATGNGAGGTGTGCTGGGCTGAGGTGGAGGTGCACTTTGAGAAAATGTTTCCAGAGGACAGTTCTCTATGTATACTACATACAAAACATAGACACCAGAAAACTCCACTAATTCAGATACTTCTTTGACAGGATAAGTCATGCTGAGTTGAGGTGGACATCTATACCTGATCTAAGCATTTATATTTATAAATTATTTATATTTATCTTTATAGATGTTCGACTGAGCAACCAAATAGGATTATCATACTCCCATAGCTACACCTCAACAATAGATAAAGACTATACTAATATATTTCATTATATGTCTCAAATTAACATATTAATCAGAAGATTTCTTTTCTCCTTTAGTAGGAAATTCATCCACAACCCACAAGTAGACTCCAGCTGGGCCTCAACTCAGTGGGATAAACTGACAACTATTTTGTTTTGCTTGAAGGTGAAGTTAAGCTGCTTTTTTTTTTCTCTTGTGGAGGGGGATGTGTTATAATCTTACTAACATTGTGTCAGTGACTGTGCATTTATGTTGTTAAAAGGTCACTTTTTAGGATTTCTTTTCAAAATGTTTTTGTGAGAGGATTTGGTGTAGTCTTGTAAACCAATCCTGAATTCAAGGGAGGATATTATCAAGGTAGTAAATATATATATATATTTATATGGAAAATTTAATCCTATTTCTAGCATTAGCAGCTGCTAATGCTAGAAATATCATCTCTGACTTTCTTTCTTCCATCCTGATATGACTACAGTGCTGATCTTNGTGACAGTGCAAAGATTCAGAGTTAAGATGTGAAGCCATGGCCTCAGTGTCCTGTGCTTATCTTGTGTTAGAAACAACCACAAAACCTTAATGAAAGTCCTAAGGGCTCTTAAAACCCCCACTATTTTATTAGAAACTTTCCTGAGGCACAAAGCTTAACACAAGTTATTTAGCTGGCTATCAGACTGTAGAATGAGTGATTTTCTTTGTACACTTGAAAATCTCTTGTCAGTGTGAACAAGGGTTCCCCACGAGGATCATGGTTATCAAATGCTCTTTTCCACAGTCTTGAACAGCAAGTTTGCATTTCAAATTCAAATTTTAGAATGTTATGAATCTATGTACTTATAGCTATATACATTATGGAGCAAAAAAAAAAGCTTGCCACAGAAGTATGTTTGATGTTAATTTTGTTTGCTAGATCCTCAGGGAAGGCTATTTCAAAACAGTGCTTGTTTTCAATAAAACATCAAAGCTTTTTCATTCTGTCAAAATGACTCTCTTATTGAAAAGCTGTAATAGCTTGGTTAAAGTTTATGTGAATGTGTGTATCTACCTTGCAGCACACAAATAACTGACAAATACCAGTTTGTAAACCCAGATGTTATATACTACATTACCAAATCCCAATCAGAATCACCTTTTTAATTGTATTAGCTTATTCTTCATCTGTAAATGTTGCAAACTACAGAAGTTTTCCCATTTTTAGAAATCTAATCAGGTCTGAATTATTTGACTGGGGGTTTTTTCCCTTATTTTTATGATCTAATCTACAGCATTGTCTGCTGGGACAAATTATTTTTCAATGTCAAAAAAGAAACTAGTGTAGTATTTCTTTTCTAAGATGAATTTTTTTTGCCAAATAAACGCCAAGGATATATAGTTAAATATGAA
>VZRH01005865.1:1535158-1561080 GCA_013397555.1 Urocynchramus pylzowi | reverse complement strand
TAATCTTACTAACATTGTGTCAGTGACTGTGCATTTATGTTGTTAAAAGGTCACTTTTTAGGATTTCTTTTCAAAATGTTTTTGTGAGAGGATTTGGTGTAGTCTTGTAAACCAATCCTGAATTCAAGGGAGGATATTATCAAGGTAGTAAATATATATATATATTTATATGGAAAATTTAATCCTATTTCTAGCATTAGCAGCTGCTAATGCTAGAAATATCATCTCTGACTTTCTTTCTTCCATCCTGATATGACTACAGTGCTGATCTTCATTTGATAACTATTATGTACAGAGTCACCATTTTGCCAAATACCTGGATATACTCAGTAGGGAAATCTCCCTGGAACTTTTGACTGATTACTGCAAAACCAAGAGAGTTTAATCGTGTGATCTCCATCCTCTAAAATTCAGGATAGCTGATCTGGGTGCCAGATCTCTGGGTACCAGATCTCTGGGTACCAGATCTCTCTGATCTGGGTACAGCTGAGCTGTCTCTTTCCAATGAAACAACCATTTGGGACACAATTTTCTGTAGTTCTATACAACTACCAATTATTCACTGCCACAATGGGCCATTAAAGACCCATCAGTCAGTGATTCATGTCTGCTAGTTATTTTAAAAATCTAAAAATCTATAAATAAAAAAATAGGATTAAAAATAAATTTAAAAATAGAATTAAAAAATAAATAAAAAAACTTTCCTAATCTGTTTCCAGAAAAAAGAAAAAACTTTGCTGAAAAGATGCACTGAATTTTCCTAGAAATCAAATCAAGATGGAGCAAAGGACTGTGACTTAATTAAAACCAATACTGCAATAGAACCAAAGAAAACATTTGTTAGTCAGGAGTGAGATATTTTAGTAGTGGGGAGGGTTGAAAAAAAAGTTTATAAATTTTTTAAATTGCCACTAAACATTTCAGGCCGTGGCAGTACATGTGGCTGTAGTGTATGTATGTATGTAAGTATACAAAGAGTTGGTTTCCCCTGTCCCCAGCAGGCCTAATCCTAATCATTGCATGATTGTGTCTGATAAGATGCTGCCAACTCTGTCTGCATAGAGCCATCAGAGGACAGTAGGAAATCTGATATTTTACATAAGCATTTCTCAAGCTATTTTTATCTCATTTTCTGCCATCTCAGAGAAATCCAGCTCTTCACATCTCCTGCTTATTAGCTGCAACACAAATAAATTTAGACACAAATATATGGGTAACCTATGTAAAAAAAGTAGCTCAAAGTATTGCCTCTTCCAATTCTCATCTCTTCCATGCAGCCCAAGGGAAACACTTGGAAACACTGATAACCCAAGCTTGGAAAAGATCATTTGAATAAAGTTGGTATCATGCACTCCCTGCCACATACTGGAAAACAGATTACCTCTCCAAACAGCTACCCACTATTTATTTTGAATCATTAGCAAATCAGGTTTCAATGAAAGCTCCTCAGTAGGCATGAAATAGTTGTGGATATTTTTGTTCTTGTTCTTAATGGAGTAGGTAATTGTCATCCTGACTGCGTTACAAATAAAAATACAGAAATAGTAAAAAAAAAAAAAAAAAAAGAAGTAGAACCCCGAATCTCAGAATTGGAATAAGTATGTTTAATCAATCTTCCTACTGGACCAGACCCAATAATTTATAAGTCTTTTTTGTTATCAGTAAATTGATTTTAAAACTGCTACTCTAGAGTGATAGCAAATCAATCTTTTAAAAATAGATTTATATTGCATTTGAACCAAGATCAAGATAAAAATAGAGATAGTAGTTATAATGAGAGTTTTAGTACTTTCTGAATGGACTCATCTGAGTGACTTGCTAATAAAAAACGGTAAATAGAGATGCCAGTTTGCAGTAGATTCCATATGTAAATTTTTGCCTTACATAATATGCTCAAACTAAGGAGAAAAAAGATCACAGTTAAAAAAAAATCTCATGATAATCTTGTGTGGTATCTATGTATATGAAGGAACATTTCTCCTTCATTTCTTTACATGACTATGCAAACCTATCTACACAGTGATATGCTTTCACAGGGATCTAATATAGATAATCTTTTTTTTATTTGGCTAAAATTCTTGTGGAATTTAAAGAACACCTCCATCATATATGATCTCTTCAGGAGCTGTGTTCAAATAGTTGTGTTTTGCAAAATGCCATATATTATGCCAATATATAATCCCCATATTTTTATCTTCACATATATAGAAAATAGCAATATCCTTTGTTCATTTGATGGAATTATTTAATATTGAGAATAAAAGGTCATCAACTACCATGCAGTTCTTAGTTTTTCGAAATAGACTTGACTATACTCTCAGGTAAATTTGTTTAGTAATGTAGATTTGGGAATATAAAATCTTCATGCAGCTCAGAAGGGATCCAAAAATCCTTATAAAATCATTTTTACTGGAGAAATTATTTAGAATGCTCAGCTGTGAGGCTGGTTCAGTTATCTGAAAAGCCACTTTTCCTTCTGATAGCATTAATTGCTTGAGGGCTGTGATAGATAGGGAAGAGTCTGATTGTTAAAATTTAACTGCAAGAGAGCAGGAACATTACATCTGCCAAGGAGCTAATGAGTAGCTGAATGATCAGAAAAGGCAGCACTGACATTCATGCAATAAAACCAGAAGAGATGAAGTCAAATTATGAATCCTTCAGAGTAAATATCTTATTTTCCCCAGTGTATTAGAGCTAGCAATTAAACAACTGGTATTTCCAATATTAGATTTTATCTTTGACCATATGGTACAGCTTACAGAAGTAATTTGGGCAGAACCTGATGTGGGTTTTTTATGTGCTTGCTAAGTTTTTTCTTGGTACAAGCAGATGCCAACATTAGAAACATATCACTGGGTACTATTAGAGTAGGTACATTAGCTAGACATTAAAAAAATGAACCAGTCTATATTTTCCTCAGTGAATAAATATGCAATTCAAACTGCTTTAAATTCATAGGTCTAAGCCACTGGCCTTTATATATGATACTGATAAAGGACATGTCAGAGCCTGTAGTTTTACTCAAAACTTGTCATACAATCTGAACAGTGGAAACCTGCTGTCTGTGTGATTTGTGGGTGGATGGACAGCAGTCAGGTGAAAAAGCAAGAGGCTGCTTTCAGAGAGAAGGAAATCTCAGCACTGCCTGAGGGACACTGCTGTGTAATGCTGGCAGAAATAGGAATGAGTTGTTGCACAGGGTGATGCCAAAAGAGGATCTATAGTTGGATCAGAAAATAATTTTATTGAAGTTTCTTTCAAGATAACATGACTTTCACTACCTTATAACTAGCAATTACCAGTTTCTCTGAAAAAGCAAAGCAAATCTGATGTTGGATTTCATAGGCTGGAAATGTTTGCAGCATTTTCTGTGGTGCTGCTGTATACAGTAGTGCTCACTCCTGATCACAGGTAGATTAACTCAGAACAGCTGATGCAGCCACTGCCTCCTCTGTCTCCTCTGTCTCCCCCAGCTTCCCCATCCCCCCAGCAGATACTAAATGCAGTGTCATGCATGAGAGTCTGGATCCAGAGCTGCTAAATTCAACAGGAGCCATTCCTTTCTCTGCAGAGAAGCTGAACCAGTGCTTTGGGTTTCTGTGCTAACCCCCTCGGAAGGACTTGGGAAAATGCCTCCCTGCACCCCTGGCTCCTGCTGCCTGCCAAACACAGTCCATCAAACCTCAGCATGACACCTACAGCAATCAGCACTTCAGGCAACGACTGTGGGAAGGAAGCAGGGACAGCCTCACTTGCACACTCCAAACCTGAATGTTGTCACCAGGCTTTCTGTGCTCACTGCTGGAGCAGCACAGCGAGCAGGCACGCTGCTGCAGGGCTGGAAGGTGGCAGGAGGGGCTGGCTGCTAATTCCTTGCTGCTGGACCAGGGATGAGAGCTGTTTGCCCCCACAGTTGAGGTGCCAGCTAAGCAAGGATAACTGCAGCAGTAATGATTAGTTTTGCAGTAGCATCCAGTTGATGCTGTTCAGTTGATATTGTTCTAATGTGATAGGAAATATATGAACACCTGGGAGGCAAAGAGCTTCATTACATTAACTGGCTGCTATTTTGCAGTCCCTTGTTATGACAGCTGACAAAACAGCCCTTTCTTTGGTAAGTGGTATTAGAGGGTTATACACTCAATTCAGTATCATTTTGTTATGGTACTTCTAGTAGGTAGATTTAGGATATAAAGGGATAATTGTCAGAGATAGTTTTAACATACACTGCTCATTTAAAATCTAAATGAAAGTTACAATTTTTCACTAAACTAAAAACATCAACCATAATGTAGAAAATATTTCCCTTTTATTACAAGCTAAATGATCTAGTCTGTGCGTAAGCCAAGAAATTTTACAGCTGTTTCCCTTCATGCAGGTCATAAATGTTCTGTTTATATAAGCAGATTTGGGAGGTATTTATGTAAAAATGGCATCAAAATATTTTTAAAAGACACTGAAAATCTGAAATGCTATATTACAAATCTGTCTTGATTCCCATTAAAAATAAAAAGTTATATTGGGATAACCAAAGAAAATTATTAAACTTTCACTCAAAAGTATTAGCCACACAAAGTAACATAAGGCAAAAAGTTACCCTATATCAGCCAATGTGTAAAGATAGTCATCTGCATTCCCTTAGCAAATTTAAATTGGCCAGGTTCTTTGTATCTGAAAGCCATGGTAACTGAAATTACCTGACATTTTCTGTAGGCTAAATAAGGCAGTCCTGCTGAGTCTGAGTTAAGAGCAATGGTTCCTTAGGAGAGTCAAGTAATTCTACAACCTAATTTCTGTTTCTAAAATTAGATTCCCTGAACACTCCTTTTTGGAGTGCACAGATGATGTGTGTATGCATTTGCAGGTGGATTTTTTGTTACTTTTTTTTGTTTCTGATCTTTAATGCTTTCTTCTGATGCTTTCCCTTTCCAGCTGCATTTCATTACTATCTCCTATGCCAAAAATGTTTGTTGCCCCATTGCATCCTCAAACAAAGGTCTTAAGAACTTTTCAGCATCTTGTATGGTCAGCTTGCTTCTTGAGAGAACTAGGAAACACAAGTTACCAATGACAGGAGCTCTGTGCAAGTGCACAGAATTTACTGGCATAATTAGGCATAGAAGCCCTTTTCACAAATGAGAACTAGAATTTGTGACATTCAGCCTAGCAACACAGAAATAGTGATTCAGACATGCTATATTCTTTGCTAATTTCCATGAAGGCAACACTTTCCAAACAACTTCTTTTATATCAACAATTGTTCAAACATCCCATACCTATACTAATTGAAAAACGTGTCTAGTCCCCAGTCAACAAGTCTGCATTAGAATGATTAGTGCCAGGTGAATTGAGCTAGAGGAAGAGTCCAATTGCCTCTAGCTGGCCCTAGTTTGGGCAATGGGGTTAATCTAGGCCATCTCCCTCCCAACATCAGCAATTTTGTAATTCTCTTAATCTGATGGTGAAGTATCTGCCCTGCCATTTAAGTTCTGAAATGCTTGTGAAAGGTGCCAGCTGACAGCAGTGCTTAAGCAGAGACCTACAGTTAGGCTTATTAGCACTCAACAGTTTCTTCTAGCCATGGTTATCCTAACAAATCAAACAGTCTGGGCTCTTCAAAACAGCACAGCACTTTTCAGCAGTGACAGTGAACAAATCCTACAAAGAGCTGCATTGCAGAAAGCATTTGTTTTGCCACTGGGGACAAGATAGCAAAAAAATGCAGTGGGTTGACCCTGTCTGGACTCCAGGTGCTCTCCAAATCTGCTCTACCACTCCCCTCCTCAGCTGGGCAGGGGAGAGGAAATATAATGAAAGGCTCAGAGGGTCTCTCCCTCATAAGTGTAGGGAGAGACCACTCACCAGTTGCTTTCAGAGGTAGGAAAGCCTCAACTTGGGGAAATTAATTTAATTTATTACCAATCAAATCAGAGTTGGATAATGAGAGATAAAACCAAAACTTTAAAACACTTTCCTACCCTCTGTCCCTTCTTCCCAGGCTTTACTTTATTTTCATGTTCTCTACCTCCTCCCCACCCAGATGAACAGGAGGATAGGAATGGGGTTTATGGTTCAGTTCATCGCACATTGTCTCTGCTGCTGCTTCCTCCACACGGGGAGGTCTCTTCACACTCTTCTTCTTCTCCAGCATGGGGTCCCTCCCACAGGAGACAGTCCTCCATGAACTTCTCCAGTGGACAGTTCTTCACAAAATGTTCCAGTTGGGAACCTTTGACGTGGTTCAGTCCTTCAGGAACAGGTTTTGTAGTGTGGGTCCCCCACAGGATCACAAGTCCTGCCAGCAAACCTGCTCCAGCATGGGCTCCTCTACAGGGGTCCACACGACCTGCCAGGAGCCTGGTAAAGCACAGGGGGTCGCAGCCCCTTTGGGCACACCCACCTGCTCCAGTGTGGGGTCTTCCATGGGCTGCATGTGGATATCTGTTCTGTCATGGATGTCCACGGCTGCAGGGGCTCCTGGTTTTCTGACCTCAGCTTTCTCAGCATATGCAGGCAAGGCTGAAAATAGACCCAAACTGAAACAGAAAAATAAAGGCATAATTTTCCTGATTCATTTCATTCTACAGGGGTTATGCATTCTCCTCCCTTTTTGTTTACCTGAGTTCCTTTACAACCTTTACAAGTTTGGGCTAGAGGAAATAGGAGAAGAATGGTTTCTAGTGTTACTTCCTGGAGATAAACCTCGTATCTAAAATGTGAGACAGACAAAAATGGTGAACTTTAAAACATTGATTGATGATCTTAAGCATGGAGCAGGTTAGGTGTTTTGGATGGTGCCACTGAATTTCATACTATATACAATCTTTGAGGCATATTATTTAGTGCTGTATCACTGCACAACACACTTACCTTGCTACCCATGCCATCACCTGGGAGATGACTGAGCTGAAAGCTCTTAAAAATTTAATAGCTGAGGCTGGATTTCACAATACAGCTCTGAGGAGTTTGCATGGCAGGAGTTACACAGAAAGCCTTCCTTGCTGAGCCAAACAGGATCTCACCCTGACCAGCATGGAGATTCTCCCCAGCCATTCCCACATCACCTGCTCAAAGCTGGTTCCCATAAAAGCTCGACTGAATGGCTTGTACCTAATTTCCTTAAGCAGAAGTCAGTAGAAACTTCATATCTGGGGTTTTGATAATCAGTCCAAGGGTTTTGATAATCACTCACAATGCAAACCCCAAACCAGAAACTTGATCTGAAGTGCAGCTCCTTTCAGGCAGTAGATGACTGTAACTACTGTCACCTTGAGCAGTGTAGAAAATGAAATATGTTTTCCACTGAAAATAACTGAAATACTCAAAAATCCCTGCAATGTCAAGTTTAATGAGCCTTCACTTTCTTTTAACATTTCTTTCCCTTGAAGAACAAAGTTAGTAGACAATGGTTTAATGCACTATACATATTTACATGCAATACCCCTCTAGTATTGTAAGCTATCTTGCTCTGCTTCATCTATATGTTTTCCACAACACAACAATATTCAGAGCCCCTATCTACATATTTTCATCAGTCCATTGTTCATTAAGTAAGTCACAAACATGTAAAGTTTTGATCAGTTTTGAAACAAAAACAGGGATATTTTTAGCTAATTTTCCTGCAAGATTTCCATCACTTCATTGACAAACCAGGTGGCTGCACAAACAAGTGAGAAACTCACTTTTGCTTTAACAGCCAATGAAATCTGGCCCTGCTCTCAATTTTTATTAATTTTAATGCTGACAAAGGTGTAATATTCCTGAACTAAAACACAGGTGGAAGATTTAAACATGATGGTAAGTATATCTATATTGAAATAGATCTTATTTTGTTAAATCTTAAGAAGATAATCAAGCTGGTAATATTTATTCCACATGCTTAGTACTAAGGGTTTAGGATAGAGTGATTGCTGCAGCATGGACTAGACAAACCAGCCACATTTGAAAGAGTTGTTCAAAGAACAAAAGTAGCTCAGTGCAAACTTGGCTATCCTGCTTCTCCAATTTTTCAGCTTATGTTTATATTTGTATATATATTGTATTATATATAAAAATATATGTATTTAAAATATTACATAACATATTATATATGTTGTATAAGTATATATAATGTATAAAATAATGTATATTATATTATATTATATTATATTATATTAATTCTATTCATGGCTGTATCAATACAAATACTGGTGTTAAACAGTTTAGGTTAGTGATAGGTATATGCTCAATTATGTGTTATAGAATAAATAGTAGGGATAAGACTTTTCTAGTTTAAATGAAATTGGACTGACTGTAGTATAAACACAGGAACAGCACTGCTGGACTCTTCATCTAGAACCACACAGGATTGCTGGGGCAGAGGTTTCAACTTAAACAAAGAATGAAAGATTAATTTATGTGCTTTGCATTCAGGATAACTCAGTATTTAAACCCATGTTCTGAAATAATTTCATGCTTCAATTTCCAGGATGGAACAAAGGCCATACAAGTGAAATATATGCCAACACATAGCTAGGACAAAACATCTGTGGCAAAATGTGGGGCAAGGAAAATTAAACAAGTCCATTTCTATTATGCCACAGGGACTAAACATTGACACAAGATTGCAGAAAGAGAAAAGGATGTTTGTAACAGTGAAATATAATTCCTTCCCTAAGATGAAATTCTGCTTTTGTTTGCAAAATTCAGGTGGGATCCTCTTTCATATAAATGAAAACAAACAATTTGATAATGAGCATTTTGTCTTCATTCCTAATGCATCTCAGGTGAGCCCCGCTCTTGCCAAGTACATAATTTGTCACCACAAATCTGTGGATATTCTGATTTCCTTGGGTGATGAGCAGGATCTGGATGAATGTGTTCATATGAATATGCTAGTGTAATACATTGTAAGAGTACCATTGTCACTGGTAAGACCTATTATTCAGGGAGCAACACTGGCCAGCAGATCAGTGGGGAACACTGTGTATTTTATTTGTGTTAACTTTAAAACTTGACAAAGAAACAGAATATTTTTCATTAGGAAGGGAAATTAAAGACGTGTAAAACAAGCTGCAAATTTTGCTAAGTTTTGTCAACCTCTGTGAAAAGTTTTACATTTTATTTCTAGTAGTTAGAAAAGGATGTGAGAAGAGGTAAACTATAAAGTGTTGTTACAGTAGTCCAAACCTAAGTGAATGGATATTAATTCATAAAGTATGATGAACGTAGCAACCCATTTTATTTGCAGCAATGATAAAGTGAGATTATTTTGAAAAAGGAATAATACTATGATTTAAAAATGATAGAACCCTTTTTTGTTTTGGCAGATACATTTAAATGTCTTACACAGGGACTATATGTCAGATTTGATGGAATAGATATATTGCTATGAGTAGAGAAAATCCACGCACAGGAGTTAAATTTCCTTCAATACAGATGGGCACAAGTGGCCTATTTTTGCTCTGCTTTTGAGAGAAAATTTGCTGACCTCACTTTACACTTAATGTGACGTTCCAGAAAATTTGGTTAGGTGAAGCCATCCTGATTTTAGACTGTGGACATTTGTAATAGTGATTAAATAGTGATTAAAATAAAGCAGGGGTTAAAATAAGGCAAAGAATCTATAAAGGGAGTGAAAACCTGGAAAGGGTATTACAAAGTCATTTTCCTTGGGTGCAGATGCCTGAGTACATGCATCTTTGTCACACAGTGCTGTTCAGAAAAAGGGACCACACGAAACAATCTCTAGTTTTATCTCTAGCGTGCCCTCTGTCTCCCTACTCTGCTGATCCCTGCTACTGATTTGAGCTAAAGGTTCTTCTCTGTAACCGAATGAACAGCAATGAGAAAGTGACAAGAAGCACTGCTGGTAAACATGTCATAAATGGAGAAAAACAAGTGCAGGAACTGAAATACTGCTCAAGTCTGAGCTGCTAGAAGCTGAGTGTTTCACCAGAGACACTGCCTGAGCATGTTCTCGCTTACAGCCAGAATACAAAACCTCTGAGTTTCCCCCAAATACTATATCACAGTCACTGATAACTTTCACTTCTTAATTAGAGGTGAGGAGGATATAACTGATGAGGAAAGTATCACCACCTGCAAAAAAAACCCTGAACTTGTTTTCAGGATTCACAGATGTCTTCTGCTAAATCTGTCAGGGCACCCTCCTGAAGACCTTTCCAGATTTCTATGTGCTGTCTTTCAAGTGACAGGCCTGTAAACCCCACATCTCCTGGTAATGCAATGCCATATTTCAGTAAATCCCTGTGCTGCACTAGGCAGCAGAGAGCATTCATCAGTGAGCACAATTCCTGGCAATTCCCTTATGGAGCCTGAGCACATAGCACAGAAATCCACTTCAGGACAGAGCAGAGCTTTCATGTCAACAGCAACGCAGTACTCACAGGAATGGATTCAAAACAAGACATGTTCTTCACTTTTGATAAGATGAACATTTGGCCTTCACTCCAGTTCACATCTGTAACATGTGTTTAAAAATCTTCTTACAGGCATGGACAAAGATCTAACAAACACAGTCAAGGGCAGAACTTAGCACCTCAACAAATTAATCCAAGGTTCATTAATTCTAAAAGCAAAACCAGAATTCCAAGAATGGAAAACGTAGCTCAAACCCTCCTGTTTAGTAATCTTATTCCACTGCACAAAGGTTTGCCTTCAGACTTGTGTCAGACATTTCACAGAGCTCTGCTTTCTTCTGGGAGCACTTACATTGTATGGCTTCCTGGCCAGCAGTTATCTTCCACTTGTTTTAGCAAAGTCGTGCTGTGCATAGCATGTCAAAAGAACTGAGCAATACATAGGAGGACAGGAAAGTATTTCTTTATCAGTGATTATTTCTTCTGGGTTCTGAAGAGAAAAGTTCTCTGAAGTTTCTTTTGAAACTTAGAGAATTCACCTTTTAGTACTGCATTAATGCTCTGCTATTTATTAATTATAACCTGATAGAAGTGAAGGAAAATCTCATTTATAGACTCACAGCATAAAATGGGAAAATAGAAGAGTGAAGGAGAAAATAAAGATCTGTCATAACTAGTATATCTTCTACTAACAGTACCAACTAAAAATATAAATATGCATGTATAAAACAGTCTTCATAAATATTCTCTCACAGCATTCACAGTCTGAGAGACAAGCATGTATTTGTAAAAATCTTCCACTCAAAAGAAATGTATAAGATTTGTCAAACTGCATGCCTAAAGCCCCCATACCACACTGTGTGGCATAATGCACAGAGAAGAGCTGGGCCACACAAAAACCCATCACAGGTGCTACCACAGTAAGGAACGTGAAAACTTCATACTTTCCTCAAAATGGACCAGCAGTTTTGTCATTATATCTTTTCATTTTCTTGACATTTTTTTACAGTGAATTTGAGTATTAAATAGATGCAGGTGGCTGCATTAAGTTCTTGTGGAAAATTATGAAATCAGATAAGTTCATTGACATCAGGAATGGCTTCCCTGAACCATTTGCTTAAATATCCTGCCACACATTTATCTCAGAAATCTTCACCCTTCTGGAAAAGCCTGGCTTGAAATTTTTCACTGAAATGCTTTTTAATAAACATTTTTACTTTCATTTAGGCTAGAATTTACAAGAACCTGTGTTTTCTATGAAAAGTCACATGGAAGATTTAGAATTTTATTTCAAATTTAATTTTCAGACTATGCTACATATTTATTTCTCATATTAACATAATGATCTTTTTTCTGGATTCTTACAAATATTTTGAAAGTGACTGCTGGTCATTTCTGCTTGCAAAACCTTTTCTGTAGTTTAGGGTATATCTCCTGTTACTTACAGAGAAGCACTTTGCCTATACAAAATTTAAAAGCCAGTTAAGTATAAGGATGGAAACCAATCCCACCACACACAAAAAACCAATTTCTAACACTTTCCTCCTAAAGCATGTGGTGAATGGAATAGGAATATACCATGGGATAAACAGCTTTCTCTCATTGATCTGTTGTTGGAGTCACAGTTCAATACCTAAACAAATCATTCCAGGAGTAGAAATTCTTAAGTCTGGTTCTATATGAGTATTGCTTGTATTAATTAATGTCTGATGAAATGCAAGTTCTTCTTGATGCTTTCCTGTGACTGCAGTGTCCATAGTGTCTCTCTCCAGGGGAATCTTTTGTTTCTAGTAACATAATTGATCTCACTCTGTGGGGTCCCCAGTGGAACAATGCCAATTTGACTCTTCCACTTCTCAGCCTATTTTCTTGCAGCTTGGAGGAATTTAATATTACTGAGCCCTCTACACCTCTGTCCAGAAGTTTGTTTTAAAGTAGCTGGTAGGCTCAAGGAGATACAGAATGACAGATTGGCAGATTCCAAGACAGATACAATGCATCCCATAGACCTAATTTCCCTTGGAATTCAAGCCTATGTGGAAAAATTCAGCTGCACATTTGTAGTAACATTTAATACTAAGCTGTTCTAGCTCCTGCTATTGTGACTTTACTTTTCAGACCTATTTCATAGGAGCCATATCTGAAAGGAATGTTTTATATCCTAATTGCTGTAGATAAAGCAATTATAGGTTTTATCAAAGATTGAGAGTTCTCACGTGAAAAATATCTCTTTTTTTTAATCTCTAATACCTAACTCACAATTAAATAGAAGCTAATCTTTTGACTTCTCTTTTTTTTATTAATTTTTTCCTGCTGTGTGTTGCACATATATTGTATGAAGACAGTCTGTTACTTTTAATCTACTGTGTCTCCCCACACAGTAGATTTCTATCCCAGTTCTGGATATGAGGACTCTGCAGTACCTAAATCATATCTAGTAGACAGAGGCAGTATAGACCAGCTCAACTGGTTAGCTGTCCACTTTGCAAGTGATCATTTTCTTGTGACAAGTTGCAGTCATTACTGCAGCATATAGAAGATCACATTTTACATATTGGTTGTTACCAATTCAAATTTTCCAAATTCCATTTGGAAATGGAAATTCCATTTTGGTATAGTAGAGAAATATTTAAACAGTGTGTTACTTCAATTGAGTGGATAGGATTCACAGCCACCAGAGAAAGTTTTTTCAATCATAATGATGAAGCCAGACTCATAAAATACTCAGGCACCCTGCTAATAGGGCGGATATTCACACTTCCCTCTGGGCAGGAAGGATGAGTTAGGGAAGTGTCAGTTCATGATAACCTGTAAATTCATTTCTGCTGGGGCTCCAGTACTCAGATGTTCAGTGCTCAGTCCTTCACTGAGAAGCAAAGTCCCGGTGTCCAAGCACCCTAACCAATGCCTCACAGGGACAGGCCAAACAAGCAGCATACTGATCATGGAGAAAACATCATTGTAGCAAACAGGGAAAGCAAAGAGCAAGCAAAAGAATATCATCAACCCAGCCCTTTCCAGAGATTACACCACTAAATCAGGGCTTTGAGCAAACACTTACCTCTGTTTAGCACCCCCACCTTGCACAGAGACTAGGCAACTAAAAATAGCTTTGAAAGAATTCTGCAATTAAATCTCTCTCATGCTTTTCTATAAAAAGTCTGGACTGAATAGGAGAGGGTGGGTAAGAGTGGCTGGCTAGTCAGTACTCCTCCTGAAAATAAGACATCGTAATTCTGGGTTTTTCACTAACTGGCCGAATTAAACACATATATTAGATGTCTTTGTAACACATCTAGACAAGGCTTAAGATGTGGAAAAAGGCACATAGATTCTTGGCAACTTGTATGCTTGATTACACTGTTTTAATATTAGATTAATGTGTTCCAAAATACCATATATTCCAAAGTAATGCATCCTTACAATGCTGCAAGATCTTCAATGGTTAATTTGTGCTCATGAACACTTAGAGATCTGTAATTGATGGCATATTAACTGTCTGGGAAGAAAATCCTCTGAATTCTAATAATCAAGAGTATCATATCTAAAATCAGAAAACATTAGTATATTATCTAAAGTCAAAAACTAATGTTGGAAGCTAAATAATAAAAAGTATTTCCCCTTTTTTTAAAGAATTGGTGAGCAGTCTTTGGGCTACATTAATTCTTTCCTCCTTCCTCCTCGATGCTTATAAATTATTTTCTTCCCTGAGGCTTCATACCTATTCTGGAGAAGTTAAGATTAATGTAACTGTTCACATTTATCATTTGGTCTGGCAGAATTCCAAATGGTGGATTTGATTTCTAGAACCAAAGTAATTCAAGGTTGTTTAGATGCAAGGTTTTGAATCCATCTTTATTAGAAATGAAATTTAATAACAAGATAATTTTCTCTTTTGGACAAGCTCTCTTCACAATAGCTTTTTCCTGCTGAAATTCAGCATGGATTTGTTTTGGGTGTAATTTAAAACCTCCTTTCTCTGCAGCTGCATTGTTAGAGCACTTGTACTATTTTGAAAGAAGAGTGTTTCCTGCCTTTCATGTGCCACTTGAGCTGTTGGTCTGATGCTCACAAAGTTCAGTTTGACAATATTGAATATCCTGGAGGATCCACTGCATGAGGATCTGAGTATTATTTTTCTTTTCTTCATTTTGTGAAACAAGCAAAACCTTTTTTCTTCAAATTATTAGCTGTTAATTATATTCTTTGGTGATACACATCGATACTACTATTGAATAAAACAGCACTGGAATAATTTTTTTAAAAAAATAAAGCTACTGAAAATGAATTAAAGCTAAAATCACAAAGACTGATGTCAAGGACTGGATAGATAAAAACATTTGTGATTCTGTTCTCTTACAGCTGTTGCTTCTATTTTCTGTCTTTCAGCAATGCCTTTTCCAAGGGCTTTTGTCACCAAATTTACAAGCTATTGTAGGTACACTGTATTTGGGTAAAATATAATAAAGAGAATTGCATGATCTTGTCTGTTTGCTTTGCAAATATCATAATATGCAAATATATGTTTCATCTTTATTTGTTTGGGTTTTTTTCCCAGTTATAAGATTTCTGTTGCTGAGGAAGATAATTATTACATAGATTTTCATGACAGTGAAACAACATTAAAAAAATTAATTAATTTTTCCTTTACCCTGAAAAACTACTACAGATTCCCAAGCCTCTTTGACATGGTCCACAAAGATGCCAAACTTCTATGAAGTTCCCCTACCTATGACAATTGTTAGGGTAAAAACCATTTTGACAGTATAATAAGAGGGTCCTAAAGAGTAGCAATATCACCTTCCATTGAAGTCTCATGTCTCCTCCACTCTATATTTAATTTTACTTTTTACCTTCATACATTCTTCTAGTTCTTGATTTTCCACCAATTATTTGTTTCCTTTCGTTCTTCCCATCATCCCTCCATTTACATCACTGTTTTTCCCCCCTCTAAATTTCCTGCTGAACATTTATGACCTTAAATGTTCCCAGATTCTTGTCCTTCTGAAATGTATTAGCTTGGCACACTTCACTCTTCACAAGTTCTGTGAAAAGAAGGGGCCCTTGTGGATGAGTCTTTACCACCACTTTTAAACAGGCAAAAAGGCATCTCAGCCTGGCACCAACCTCCTGCCTGTACTGAGGGAGTATTTTTCAGTCAGCAGCAGTAGCTAATGGGTACTTGGTTTCTTATTCATTTCCCTCTATCCCAGGGTTTTGGAAGATCAGCCAAGATAAAAAAGGCAACAAGGTTCTACAAACTCATCTGTATTGTCTGTGTTTATTCACAGCAGGGAGAGATAACATGATGTTTGGAGACAGTCTACTCCACAAATGTGCAGGAAGAGTGTGTTGATATGACTTGTAGAATTTTAATCAAGAACAGGGGAAATTCTTCCTGTCTTATCTTCGTGGCACTTATCTGTGTATCCACTAACTCAGCAAAAAAGGCAGTAGGGAAGGAGCTGAAGATGGCAGCACTTGAGACAATTATGGTAACATTAGAAAATCAAGCTTTTCAAGAGCAACTTCAAGTATTATTGAAAAAAAATTCATTCTAGCTTTTTGAATGTCCCACTTCTGTGTTAGTATCAAGCGTATAAGAAAAATTATTTGTATATAGCTACAAAAAGATTACTCTATTAAACACTTTCCCACCCCAGAAGTTTTAAACTGAACAGCCTGTCCCTTGGGCTTTGCTTTTCACAACTCTCTTTCTGAGTCTAGTGAAAATGCCATTTATGGCAAAACAATACCTTTCTTTCTGCATTATTTCCTTGGCTTTCTGTTTCTTACTGCATGAGATTTGTTTTCTTGTCCTTATCTTCCTATTCACTCCTCTCCTTTTATTTTCATTCTTTTGTAGTGTCACACAAATGTAGTGTCAATTTATGCAGTAAGGGTTCACTACAGGTTTGACTCTTTTAATTTTATTTAAATTTAATTTTAAAACTAATTGTTTTAATAATGGTTAGTAATTATGTAGAACCACTGACAGAATCCACCGATCTATTGTCTTTGTTTAAATGAAATTTGTAACAGTACTAATCATCAAACAGAAGAGCTCTAAGGGTTTTGCAATGTCCCTTTTTCTAGTAGGGATTGAAATTAATGAATAAGGCACAAAATTGTATTAATGTATCAAATGAAAACACACAGGCCAAGAAGAACATCACATGAATATAAATTGAAACCTCCTAAGACTTAGGGGAATTCAAGCTAGAGACGGAATCAGATCAAAACCCACAACACTATGAGAACAAAAATCCAGTAAGTAAAAGATCACCATTGGCACTCAATGGATGTGATGTTGCCACCTGTAAAAATAAAATTTCCAACATAATGACTGCTTATCTCCAGGAACATCTGCAAATCACAAACGCACATTGCGTGATTGCTGGACATGTGGCAAGCAGTAAGGTTTAGATTCATTAAGCAACTTCTTCAAAACACTTTGTACTAAGGGTAAATTACATGTAAAGGAACAAGATGAATTTATAACTGCCATGAAAATTCAGAAAAGAGATGTAATTAAAAATAAGGAAAAACATTAAAACAAGCACAAGGGTTCCTCAGGAAACACAGCCATGTGTTTTGCCACTTTATCTACTCTACATAAATAATTTAGCTCACAAACTAAATAATTATCCTATAACATAGGACGAAATGCCATCATTGCCCTTCAACAATGAAAGACACTGTATGCTTATGGTGCCTTGTGACACAGTCTCCCCTGCCTCATCTGATCAATTATACCTGTAGCTACCAGGTTCTAAATATGACCAACTACTTCCTCTCACTCACAATTCTCCTTATTCCCCAATCCTGACTAGACTCATGGTTGTCATATCTCAAATCTCTTTTTCCTATGCCTGAAAAATCTCATTTCTCTCATTCCCTTTGCTTCCTTTATCAATTTGGACAGCAATGAAAAGGCAGGAGGGACAGCCCGTTGTACAGCTCCATCCCACTTAAGCACCATTTTCCATCCCTTCTTGTCCTAGTTTTGGCCAGGACAGGGTTAACTTTTTACAGAGCATGAGGGGAACCCGGTCGGACCCTGATGTTTTTCAATACCATCCATGTCACTTGCCAGGGGCAGGAGTTAGGGCCTCTTTCATTTCTCGTGGAGGGAGAGGGGAGAGGGGGGACAAACAGCCTGGTGTTTTACTTTCTGTGTAAATAGTTTATTTTTCTTATACCTTTTGTTGCTAGTATTGTTGCTGTTACTGCTCATTTTCTTGTTTCACTGCTGTTTCCAGTAAATCGTGCTTATCTCAGCTCATGATTTTCACCTTTATGTGCCTCCAATTCTCAACTCCATCCCCAGAGCAGAAAGGAGAGGGAAGGAGAGGGAGTGAGCAAGCAGCGTTTGGTTTGGGATAGTCTCCTTGGGAGAACTAAACTGGGGAGTACCATTTCTAAACCACAACACTTCCTTGGATCTCTCTTGTCGCTGGAAGCTGAGGGTATCATTCTCACCTCTAACCCCTCTTTTGAATGCAAATAGATGCTATCGGGTGTGTTAAGCAGGTGTTGCTTAATGTTTATGGAAAGCTTATCTATTTTTAGTCCTGCTTGGCAATTGTTTAGGCTCCAGAGCTGCAGATCATATCATAGTTGGCACCCAATCTTGTGTTCTGCGCAGCCTGAGCTGCACTTTGCTTGGAACTGAGTAGAGGACGTGTCCCCAAACGACCACCAGAGACCCCAGAGATGCCCACGCAGGCACAAAGTATTGCCCAAGGGCGTGCAAGCTAAGTGCCTGTGCATTAGGTGGATGGCAGCTCTGAATTAGGTAGGTGGGTTTATGCAAATTTCAACGTATAAGTTCTTTTGCTTTTTACCCCCTAGTGTGCTTAATTTGTTGAAAACTTCCACCTTGCACCCTGTGCAGAATAAACAATGTTTCCTCTCTAAAACTGACTCTTTGTGTTTAGAGAGTTCCTAAAATCTGGCAACACCACCTGCAAAAAAGTCTCTTAATGTCATCCGGCTCCTGAAGCCTCTGGCTGTATCATCCTTCATCTCATGTCAACACATATAAGCTGGATCATTCAGAGCTGGCAAAGGTTTGAGAGCTTCCAGTGAGGATGCTGTCTTCAGAAAATATAGCTGTTAAAGTCAAAAAAATATCGGATATACCGAAACTGTAATTTTTTAAAAAGCATATAATGGAGATGAGACGGTTTCTCCCCAAATCTGCAAGACAACCTTCAGAATATCCTGTGTTCTGAGGATACCAAAGAGGCAGGAAGGCATTCTGAAAAGTTCAGGGAGCTGATGTAACTCAGAGGTGCTTGGATTTCCTCTTCTCACTAGAAGTGGTGTTCAGCTTCAAAAAAAATCACAACTATAATCTTTATGTGGGAATGAAAATGTGGTTTTGTTATAAGTTAGAAATATTTTTCGCTTCCGTTGTTAAAATTGAAGACCAGATTGGAACTTGGTTTCTCCAAGTTCGTAGAGGTTTTCATGACAAATATATTTGTCCTGAAGAGAATGCCATAATAATAAAAGAAAGGTGTCAAATTCTAACATCTCTTTTATCTGGTGTGTCTCAGATTTAGTATTAACAGACTAGAAACACTGGCTCTGTCTGTCAGCACATTGCCTTCTGTAAACATTCTGAATTTCTATTTTCAAAGAAAAAGGTAGCAAAATATCTGTCCTCTGGAGGATGAAACTGAACCAGAGAGCTCATTTTTAAAAGGCTACACCATTTTTCTGTGGCAAAATTAGTAAAGAAATCCATGTTCCCTCATACAAGCTGAGTACTATAGCCATTGGTCTTTGTTATTTCTGGATGAATTCACTGGAAGAATTATCTAAATAGTCCAGTCACTTTTCCTGCACATTTTGCACACCTTAAATGAAGGCTAGAGGTTACTACAGCAGCTTCTTTCCACTATCATTTACAAAAAATAGAAATCAAGAACTTGAAATCTAATAATTAAAGTAGTCAAATAAATCAAGAAAGGTGAAATACAGCCTTAGTAGATGAGACCTTTTTTGGTCTCAAGATGTGCATATCCCTTCTTTCTCTGTCATTCCAAGTTAGTAAACCAAAATGCAGATAGCTCAATTCAGTTAAGAAGCCAGTAGTTATAAAGCAAAACCAAATAAACATACAGGAAATAAAACCATAAAACCAAATAAAACAATAGGAAATAAAAAACTGAATCCAAGAAATTAAACCTCTCCTTAATTTAACTGTTTTGGTGTTTTTTCCACAGAGATGTTCATTTGCCAAAAAGGAGAGAAAAACCTGAAAAACAGTGGGAAATACTTTTTAGCAAATTCTTCATTGAAATTACACAGAGGAAATGAGCACATTTACTAAAAACAATGGGTTGAATGTAAAGGCCAGCAATACAGGTGACAATCACAACTGGCTTCTCATGGGAGAGGAAACCTGAACAAGTGTTTCCAGAAAGCTCAGGACATTGTTGGCTGACTTGTAGTATTTGAGGAAAGGAATTCTCTTAGGATACAAAATTGTGAGGCCTGGACAGATCTCCCTCACCAGGCATGTATCCTGGAGCAAGTGGTGTTTTTTTCATGGTACTGGCCATGAAAAAGCTAAGGAAAGGGTTATAGCTAAGGAAAGGGTACACTTGCTCTGTATTTCTTCTCAATTTTTGACATTTAGGAAGGATAAGAATAGGTTATGTTTTCAAAAAGCTGAGTGGTTAAAGCTGCTGAGGGAGAGAACATCTACTTTCTATAAGACCATGCTACTCTACCGTGGCCACAGTAACAATAAATCCTCAGGTATTACTCTAAAACTTGCTTTAGATTTAGCTCTTTCACACACTGTTTCTGCACTACTATCTTTCAATACACAAATCAAAGCAAGGGCTAAAACATAATCAAGCTAGCTTGTCAAATTTCCACTTTCTTTTTTAAAGGGGAAACTCTTTTGAAACATAAGATTTTGTATGCCCTGAATAATACTCAGATCTCTTCAGTCTTCTAAGCTCTTCTCTGAGATACAGCATAATGCTACCAGCATAATAATCAGTCAAAAGCCTTGTTAGACACAGATATGACACCTGAGTTAAGTACAACAAACAACCTTGTCAATCAAAATTCACATTAAAATGGGAGCTCATGTCAGTTCTATCTTCCTGACAGGTGAGTGCAGACAGAAAATTTTACAAACCTTCAACACATCAAAGAAATGAACTGCTCTGCTATCTCTTTCAATTTTCTACATCTGCTAAACCCCCTCAAAAGCCATCAGCCTAAAAACCTCTCTGGCTTCTTTTTCCTCCCGTGAGCTAAAACTTTACATGCGTGAAATACATCTATGCTCTAGTTCTTTCAGAGGATGTGGGGTTTGATTTAAGAATAAGTGCATTGAAATTAAAAAAACAAACAAACAAAAAAAAGCAATGTCCTTATGTCCTTTTTGGCCTTAACCACTGCAAAAATCTGCCTTCACTTACTCATAAAAAGAGATTTCACTTCACATGGGAACTCTTCTACCGCTGTCTAATAATAAATCATCACTCAAGAAACAGTTTGAGTTATGTATGTTCACATTAAATCCACACAAGTTAGTCTAAATTAAGTTAGAACAAAAAATGGTACTAAGCTACCTGTGCTTGTGGTGATGGGTGGGCAATTTTGTGTAGGCAATTTCCCACAGACAGATCAACCACTGTATAGGCATTACTACACTTTAATTAGGCATTTTGGCTTGCAGGGAGGGCAGGATTTAGTTGCAATACACATATACCCACTAGACAAAAAAAGTAGATTTATTGCTTTAATCTCTGCAGTGCAGACAAATCCTAAATACAACACAGCATCCACAGAGCTGCACCACTGAAGGGATCTTTGCCAGAAAGGTGGAGAAATTACCTTCAGGAGTAATGGGAAATACTGGAATGACTAAGCCCCATCTTCTCCCTTGTTCCCAATAGAAAATATGCTGACAGGTCAAGCAGACCTCTTCTTCCACTAGAAATGTAAGGCTCTGTCGTTATTTTTTTGACATCACCCAGACATCCAGGCTGTCATTCAGCTGGCTCTGGCAAGATGCTATTGGGTGGGAGACCCACAAGTCTGCTTGCTCAAGGCCACTAAGTAAAGGTGCAGCAAAGTCAGCATGTCCTATGGAGGGATGGCACACATGAGCATGAGTTACTGAGGCTCACTGCTCCCTTCACCCACGGCCCTGAGAGCAGATGTGCAGGCATCCAGCTGAGCAGTGGGTGCACATCTGGAGGAGGCTCCATGGAGGGGAAAGCCCTGGGGGTCCTTACTGTCTAGTATGGCTTTGCCTCCAGGTGAAACTTTTGGGCAGCTGCTAGCAAAGGATGAATTTCATTAAGGGCAACCTCATGTCAATGTAAGCGTCATTTTACCAAAAGACAAAATGAAACTTTTTACACTCTCACACCAGAGAAGGAGATTAAAATTTGGAGAGTCATTTTCAGTTACAGTACCTTTTTCTGGTCTGCTACAAAGTGTGTGTACCTGTCTGCAAATAGACATTTGACTAATCTGGATAGAACTGATTTTCTTCATAACCTCTTCTTTCTCATTTGAGATCCTGTCTCTAAGGGCTGCTTCTGAAACAAGAATTTATGTCCTGTAGCTCAGCATATCACATCCATAATTGCCAACAACAGAACCGAAAATTGCATTTACATCCAATGCATGCCTGGATCATTTTCTACACAAGAAATAATTAATTTTCCAGGGAGCTTTTCCATCAAATTATATGGTTGCTTTGAGAATTAAATTCCCTTTCTTTTATTCTAAAAAATCATTAGAGATTAGAGAGATGAGAGAATAAATGGACAAGAATCTTGCCTTTCACTTCAGCTAACAGTATATTAGAGCTGTACTTGATCATCAAAGCCCCCTAAAATAATTTAGGGACAAAAAGCTGGGTTTCACATGAACTCTGAAGCTTTTGTGATTTGAAGAACTTGAGTGCTTTTTGATTGTGTTTTGAATCAACTTTTCTTGTATTAGTTCAAAAGTTATTGTTATGATCATCTGCAGAAAATAATGCTAAATTAATTCCATAAAATTTTATGAGTGAAATTATACAACATAATAATGAAATGCAAATATCCTTGTTCATTAATCTCATCCATTTCAATTGTACCTACAGTACATTTCTCAGCGGGAACTGTTAATCATACAGCAGCATGTAGAAAGGAATATATTATATTAATTAAATAGCCACATTATGCAGCTGTGTGCTGCATTATGCCCAGGGAATTCAACGCAGCATACATTACTATTTTTATTAGATCATGGTAATTTTCTGTTTATGGAATTTGGGATGAATACAGTGTCACTTTGGTGCACACTACAAGTAGCAAATGAAGAACAGTCCGGTGTTTCACTGATAACAATATTCTCCAAAAGAAAACCTCTGCATGAAATTTCACAAAACCATGATCCTTCAAAGAGCTATTTGTGGGCACATGGAACAGTCCATGCAGACCACACTGAAAGACTGAAGCATGTAGGAGGATTAGAGAGCTGGACAGAGAAAAAAGGATTGGCAGAATTGAGCCATCCAATTTTTCAGCCAACCCCTACTCAAGTTGATCCAATACTGAATACAATTTATTTGCAAATATTTGGCTAACTTACCCACTACCCAGTGCCTTCAAGGACTTTGAATGCTCTAAAAATTAAGCTGCTACATACACATATTAAAAAAACTGTCATAAAGGCAGTATGTGGTATGCTCACATTCACAGAAAACAAGCACTGATTACTGAAAGGTGTTTATAAAACATTCTTCTTCCATCATACACTATGCATATCCTTAATGATGCCTCAAAGCTGGTTTCTTACTAGGATCTTGAATATACAAGGTTAATGGAGGTTTACTTCTGGAATTAGATCTACTACCCCAAGACCCTCTTAAGAATGCTGGAATCAATGGCACAAGTGAAGCAGAAAGAAGGCTACTTCAACAAACCTACTCAGTTTAAAATGTCAGTTTTCATTTACATATAAAATAGAGCACTTCACACTGTAGATAGTGCTACAAAGAGGAAGGACAGGGCAAATTTATATCTTACAACGTGCTCTCAGGTTACTGAAGTCTTTGGCTTCCCTCTAAAACACCATGATGTAAGGCCTGTTAACCAACAGTCTTTGAAGAAAAATCACCATTTCCATTTACAGATGATCAGGGATTTCAGATTCCTTGAAGATTCATGGCAGTGACATCAGAACACCTAGAAAATGGACACCTAGCTCTGACAGGACATTAGGTTTTAGGCTCTTTACCTGATCAATGCACATAGACTCTTCTAGGGCTGGGCAAAATGCTTCAGTTCCTGTATTTGGAGGAGATGCTGCAACCTGTGTCTGACAGTTCCCAGAGGGCTTTAACCAGTAACCTGTCTCACAAAGTGCTGATGGCCATACAATTCCATCTCCTTCCTATGTGTTTCAAAGCAGCAAGGCCTGCTGTTCCTCCCACTGAGTTGAACGCTGGCCGTGGGTGCTCAGCATCTTCTGGTTATGCCCCAGAGGTCAGGTCCTCTGGGCTACAGAACTGGATTCCTCTTTATACCTGTTATGCTATCAGACCATTTATATGTGCTCTGTCACTCTGGCCCTGAAAGGGTTTATTTTGCACCTCAATGGCATTTATTTTCCCCACTGGATATAGAGACACACAGCTCGTTGTACAGGAAGACACATAGGCATAAGTGAAAAGAAATCAAGTATAGTGTCACTGAGTCCAAAGGAACTGCATCTCTGCCATTAAGTTATTTGTGACCTTTGGAGACTTCCTGAGCAGGAATTATTTGTTCCATTTTTAAATAAATGATAAGATCAAGATGGTGCCATGTATGATACAAGGCAAAACTTTTAAAGTTATTTTGAAGACACATTTTTTGTTGCTTGCTTGTGTATCAAATTTACTCCTGAAGTTGCTCTAGTTTTTCACTCTTAATAATCATTTTGGTATGCAGTGGTTGTACTGCCTTTCACACTGCAGTGAGGACTGCAGCCAGGACATCCATGTCTACTTTCTCTACTGATTTATAAGTCAGTTGTAAAACTTTGTTCTTGTTTCAAAACAAAAGAACATTTATTTTTGAAAGCAACTGCTTAAAACACAAGTTCACATATAAATGCATCAAAACTACATTGTGCCAGTTTGCTGGACTCCCTGTACAGAAAACGTATGTTTTTAAGAGCCCTTCCTTTCTTGAGCATTGTGTCCAGATTGATAATCATCTAAATTAATCAAAAGCTACTCAGACTTGAGGTCTGGATTCAGTTGAATAAGATCATTGTTCTGAATAATGTTAACTGCTCAACAGTTAGCAGGACAATTGATTCAATAACTCTTTGCATGCTGGCTCAACACATTGGTCCTGACAAGCCATAATGAACTCATGATGGATATGATATCATTCAGCTCACCACTGCATGACCCATCTAATCTGACTCTTGAATTCAATTCTGATTTTTAACAACAGATCCTCAAAATGAGAAGGAGGGATTTTTTGCACACTAGTAAGTCAAAGAAATGTTCTCCTATTTTCCTTAGGTTTGTTTTGATGTTTGTCTATGAAGAAAACAAGGTACAGCTAAGGATCATTGCAATCACCGACTCTGAACTTCTACATAAAACAATCCATTACATTGAGGGATGTTTCCATATCTGTACCTTATAGCACTTGGCACAGGCTTTTCCCAGACACTGGAGGACAACTGATTATCTGTTGTGGCAGTCAATCTGTTATGATCTTCCTTATCATTTTTACTACAGCACCAAGAGCAAATAGAGTAATCACAACAGCAGCAGGGATTTCACAGGAAGGTGAAATTAAACTGCAGAATTCAGATGGGAAGAGAGAAACACACAGCACTCTTCCCAGGAGCAGCACCAATTTTCAGTGGAATATCAAAGCACCCCAAAGGACACAAAGGGTTTGCATCTTCAAGACACATAGGTTTCAGAAAACAGAAACTAACATTCCCACTTTTGAGAAAGGGACATTTGTTAAATTTTCAACTGCCTACATGAGATTAAAGCTGACCCTTTTGTTCCTACTTCCATAGTTCATAAATCAAACTTAGACAAGGAACTGATTGTCAGCAATTGAAGCCCTCAATTGTAATAAGTAAACAGATAGACAGATGATACATATATAAATAAATGCACCAAACATCACTACATTTCACTGCAATTTTATTAAAGCTGTAAACTAGAACAACTGCCTATAATGTCAGCCAGATTTATTATTCACTCTGACATGGTCACCCAGTATTGACATGGTCTACTGCAGGGAGGCATTCCCATAATGACAGAGTTGAAAGCACAGCCATTGATTGTGGTTCTCTTTCCCAGGTTCAATTAAGAAACCACCTTCTTTCTATTCCTCTTCTCAGGGCTTTCTTCATAATCACCCTTGCAGCAGTGCACAGTGAGTGCTAGTAAGTCAGACACTTTGCTTTTAATGTCAGTACAAATATTGCCTCTTCACATGGGATTATATTTTGCTTTTTTTTTTCTCATGACTGTGTGTCTTTTTGGCAGGGGAAGGGAAGGGA
>VZRH01005865.1:1371256-1535101 GCA_013397555.1 Urocynchramus pylzowi | reverse complement strand
GTGTGCTAGTCAGATATAGGGAAGGGAAGGGAAGGGGGCACAGATGCTTAATCATCACAGTGGGAGGAGATCTTCAGTGGAGTTCAAGGATATGTGCTGGCATCTGCGTTGTTTAACATACAACTAAGTAGTCTGGGAAAGGAGCAATGAAGAGGCAGATTTTCCTGCACTACTTGTCTCAAACAGGTTATAATAGACCTGAAAAAGTTTTGGTAAAGATCATAAGGACAATCAAAGTCAAGGAACAGTTTCTGTTCCAAAAATAACTAAGTAGAATAGGACTCTTTGGAGGGTAAAAGACTGAGGGGAATAAGACAGAGTTCTTTAACATCAGAAGTGTCATAGAGAGGGAGTGTAAGGATTGATTTGCCATCAACTCTCCCAAGAAAAGAAATGGGAATGTGAAATTAAACTATGAAGAAGGCAGTCCAGAACTAAGAGAGTTGTTCTTCATACGGTCACTTAAGCTACAGTACTGCTGGCCACAAGGTGCTGTAGAGTGTAAACATTTACAGGACTTCCAGGAGAGATTAGCAAAGCTCACAGAAGAGATACTCACCATGCTATAAAATAAAGAGAAAACAAAGCTGTCTCCACAAGCCCTTGGGCTGCAAATAACTGGATGGCAGAGGAATCATTTTGGGAACCATATTTACCTTGTTCTTACATGGTAAGAACACATCTACTTTTGGTCATTGCCAGAGACAGAATACTGGGCTGCATGGATTGACCTCCAGGTGGCTCCTCATGGGTTCTCTGCCATTCTTAATTCAGCTGAGGTCCACACATCAGTGCTGCACCTCTGTACAAGGTCATTAGGCAAGGTGTCCTTTCACATGTCCTTCTTCCTGCTATAAAGTGACTTGTCAGTTTGTAGCTGCCCTTCCAGCCTTTTGAATGGTAGAATATATAGGTAGCTCCAAAATGCAATAGGTAACTCCAAGAATACTGGCAAAATAAAGAGCCCTTGATTTGCACTCAGAGTTATTTTCTTCTCTTCAGTGGTAAAAATGCATTGAAATGCTACTTAATTGCAGTATGTATAAGGTGTTTTTTATCTTGTGCCTTTTTGTATTCTTACATCAAAAAGGGTTACTTTAACCATGAGTGGTCGTTGATGTACCATAAATACAGTACATTGCAAAATACTGAAGTCAGAGAAATCCATTTAATAAATAATCTCTTTTATAAGTCAGAAATTTTGTTTTCATGTGAGCTGCAAATTCGAGATTGAATGGCATTGTGTACTCAAAGTAGTATTTTTCAACATGTACAATTTTCTATGTATACTGTGCAAAACTCTTTCCCTCCATAAACATTTTCCAAAGGTCCAAATCAGAGTCATCTGGTAGTCTAGTTGTTAAGTACAGTACAATTATCACAGAAAAGCTTTGGAAGTATGGGAAAGTAGAATATATTACTTGGGATGTTAAACACTGAAGAAAAATAAAACATATATGAAAGAATCCAAGGAAACAAATCATATTCAGTAGTAGTATTATATTCACTTATACAGAAGTACAATATTTAAATGTCTATTTATACTCCAATTTGCATTTCAATATACTACTTTAATGCTATTTTTAGTTGTTTAGTGATGGAAAATGACCATTAAAATAGCCACTGAAAAATGCAAAATCAAATTCTGTACCAATTTGCATTGCCAAACAGATCCTTGGAGATTTCCCCCTTGAAAAGCCACAACAGATGGGTAAATTGACAGTGAAAACCTGTCACAAACTTTAGGTCTGTATCTAATTTTCCCATGCCAGAGTCAATCCTGAATAATGTAGCTAAGAACCGTGTTTACTGTTAGAACATGAGAATGTGTAGCAGCTCTTGTTCATGTCAGGGCAATAGGATATTCCATTAAAAGTGCTGTATGTTTCTACTCAATATGCAGTGTGAGCTCCCCTTGGGACTAGAAATCAAAATAAAAATAGAAGAAATAGGCAGGTTTCCAACCAACCAACCACACTAACTTATGGAGTGAATTCTGAGTCATGTTTTTGATACACTGATCAGAATTAGTGCTAAATAAATACTACATAACACATACAGAACACAGGAGATTTTAAACTAGCTCATTCTGTGCTAGTTCCATACTGAACTGCTTTTTCATAAATATTGTAATGAATGGTTCACAGAGATGAGCATTCAGTCTTGAGCTACTATCGGAAAATTTACCCATTTGAAGACCTTGAACAAGAAAGCTGGCAGGATCACAACATAAAGATATAAACATGAACATTCCCCTCAGAATTTGAACACTGAGTACCTCTAAATCTTTGCTGTGTAACCATTCATTTCTGGAAAATAGAAAGTATCATTTTATAAACAACTGTTCACAACAGCCATAATTGTTTGCTATTCAAACAGAGGTGAAATTGCTCATGTTTGGTGGTAATAAGCTTGGCAGTAATGAGACTGCATTTGGAAGTGTCATCATGCCTATTAAAGTCCAGAAGACACTAAAAGTGGTGCACTACTCTGCTACAACATACTACCTAACCCAATAACATCTTTTGCTTAAAAATCAAAAGTAAATGGAATTAATGGTAAAGGTCCAAAGTCACTATCAGTGACTCCCGCATTCCTCTGGCATCAGGCAAGACAACAAAAACACACAACAATTCAAACCCGGTGCTGTTGAAGCTAACAGTAAAGCTCAGGAGGGCTTTGCTGTTGGAATGGAGATCTCTTTTACATCCAAAAAAATATATAAAACATAAGATTCCATGAAATTACCTAATTCTGTGCCAGAAAGTAAATCCACAGAGCACTTGGTGGCCCTTGCAGATCCAGCTTCTCAGACTGCCAAGGATGGTTTACTCTGATTTTTTTTGAGGGGGAAGGTAATCCTTATTTGGAGACTCATACATAAAATGAAAGCATTTGTAAAGAACAGAGGAGAAAATTGGAAGACTAAAACTTCACAACTACATATATAAAACTTCACAACTACATATATTGAAGACATATATACATATGTCTTCAATTTTATAGTCAATGTTTTTTAAAATACCTGTTTGCAGAGGTGTTTGCCATCCCTACAGAAAAAAGAATCCAAAATTTCAAAATGCAGTACCAGTTGTAGCTAAAATTTTGTTAGCTCCCTGATTTCAGCTCTATTCAAAAATAAGAGACTTGTTCGTGTCAGCTGGTAAATTTTCTGTCTGGGACAATTCCCCATAACCCAGGAGACTCTGACTCTCATCTGCTTTCTCATTAAAACATTTTATCTCTGTCTGAGAAAATTAATGGTTAGTTTGTACAAAGTGGGCAACATTTCACTGCACTTAAGAGACACTTGCCACCATAATTCTCCACATAATTATTCCCTAGCATAAACTACAAACAAATTTTCACATATTCCCTCAGACATTTAGTGCTCACATTTTGAGGGTATCGTTTTCGTTTCAATGTACCAAAGTGTAAAAACCTCACTATTTTTTTTGAAGAACTGTGTTATTTTCTGGTCAATCCTACTTCAGAGCTGCCATCTGCTAGTTCTTTACCAATTGTGATGTCAGTACTTTCATAGAAGGAAGCCACTAATGCTATACTGCCCCATTAACTGAACCATTCATTCAGCAATTGGATACTTTGCACACTGTGTCAGATAGGCTTTTTTTTTTTTTTTTTTTTTTTTTTTTTTAAATTGTGGTTTCNTTGTTTATAAGCTGTGGATCTCAAGCCACTATCTCTCAGTGAGCTATCTCCTTTTTGTATCATTTGTGTTAAACACAACCTAAAGACAAAGAAATCTTCTGAACAGATTTGGAAGAGAAAATTTTGTCAAGAACCTCATGCCAGCTATGAAAACATGAGAAAACAAGCCAGGCAAAAGAATGGAAGTAGGGCTGGTAATGAATAGAGGCACACTTTTGCCATCACTGGATCTGATTCTGCCTATTTGTAGATATGCAGAAGTTTTAATTTATTTTCCCTATGCTACACACTTAGGATGTTTCACCAGCAGTATGCAGGAAAAGAATTCTCAAAAAAAAGTCCAATACTGTTCACAGAAAGAAAAGCTCTGTGAGGCTGCTCTGGTACTGTGTTGACATCTAAGTAACCAGGCTTTTGTCCTTGGTTGTCAGAAGAGACAAGAAAAGTTCTCTGCTAACACTTCAGATGGCAACAGACCTGTTCTAAAGCATGTTGCTGATTCAATTTCTTTACTTTAACATTGTCTATTGCAGTCAAAAAGAGAGTATTTTCAAGGGTTATGCACGGTGTGTAGAATGCAACTTGTAGAAGATGACAAACAGACCACAGGTGTTGTAATAGCCTGTGAGTGTGAGCCAGTGTGGAAAATAAAACAGTTCTGTAGCAGAGGCATGTACTGACTATGGTGCACTGAAAGAACCATTAGTCTTTTAACAGGGCATTGGCTTCTGTTTCTCTCCTCTCCTGTGCCATCTGAAGCATTAAGATGTGGCTAGTTAGGCAATTAATAATGGGAAGCACTCCATCACCTTCGAGGAATTGGAAACTTCTGGACTTATTAGAAAGGTTGGTAATGAAGTCACCACCATCAAATCTACCTTAGAAACTTAACAAGATCCCTTGATCTACTGGTAATGTCACCAGACTGTAACATGACCTGGGAGTGGTCAGGGCAAGAGAAATTTAATATTGCTGCTTATTATTCAAAGTACTAAGACTGAGACATGCATCTTAAAGCTTTTATTAAATGAAGCATAATAAAAAGGGGCAGCACAGAGATTTCTGCATATACAAGTATGCATTCATTCAAATACTTGTCTGCAGTTTCCCAGAAAGTTCATAAATCCCTCAAATATTTCTGCATTAAATCTCATGCCAGCATATACAGTGTTTCCATGTTCAGTGAAGAACACTCTGTATATCAACCTTTAGAGTTAAAGGAAAGAGAAGGAAAGTAATTGTGCTCTTGGCATACCAATATGGCTTGCCAAGAAAGAAACAAGAACATTACAAAAAAATCCTCTCAATCACTCAGGTCTTTACTCCAGGGTCAAATTAACTTTTTCTAAGACCTGATTACACATTCTTTTTTTAATTTTTCCCAGGTCATTACTCTTTATGTTCAAATTACATCTCTTGACAAACTTGAACTTTGCAGCTAGAGAGCAACATTTATTTCTTCCATAATTAGTTACAGAGGTTTTGATGCCCATTCCTGTGCAAACACAAATTTAACTGGCTTCCTTCTTTTGCTTCCTATTTCTAATCAGCCAATGCAATAATGCCTTCCCTTTAGAAAATGAGCACTGAACAGTGTTTACTGGAAAAGGCTGGTCCTCCTTCCTATTCCCAGTGCACCTATTTAACCTCTTCTTGTCTTGGCCAAGGGTAGAACATATCTCACATTCATATTCTGTTGTCCAGAATCCTGTTAGGTAAGTTTGCTTGATACTGAAAAGTATAATAAAAATATTCTTAACCTAAACTAATAATTTAAAAGTAACATTATAAATATCCCTGTAAATATCAGGAATTCTCGTCAGCAGTTGCCAACCAGCTATCCAAGACTTTTTTCACAGTTCTTTGGCTGTTAACACTTAAGCATTGTATAACAATGCCAGAAGAAAACCTTTCATTCTGATAATATGAACAGAAAGAATTTTGTTTAAGGGCCTTTCTGAGACTTAGAATACCAGAATTCAGAGCTAAGCTCTGCTGATGGCTTTTCTTGTGAACCAGCTCTTCTGACTCCACTGAAACTATTTGTGTGTCTAATTGGAGCTGCCCTTATAGCAGCTGTGTTATGGTCCATACAGATACACAGGCAATCATAGACAGCATCCACAGGTGCAACAACAATGGGGCTAAGCACCTAGAGGCATTATGAACCAGTTTTATCTTTCCCAATTTTTCATCTCTGTAGGAAGAAATTTCAGAAATATATGAAATGCCAAATCCAAGTATTTCATCAGTTGTCTTTGAAATGATGACAAAATGTTTTTTCCAGAAATGTTGCCTTATATACTGATGTATAATCTGTCATTGTTTCATTATATACAGTGCAGGAGAACATATATTTAATATATGAACAGCATTTAAAAAGAAATAGCACCTTGACTGAGAACCACTGGAAATTTGAATGGTTGATGAGCATTTAAACTAGTGCTGTGTTTTATTTGTCATTGTATACCAAAAAATCTACAGTGACAATCATCCTGTTTGGGAACCTGACTACCCCTAATGTTTCCAAAACCAGTTTCCACAGCATAGCAACCACTTTCCCTGGTTCAGTTTAAGCCTTTTATCTTTTATCACAAGGTAGGGCACCAACCCACTGTTGCTTAGCTGTTGATCTTCTAAAAGCTGCAGGTCCTCTTCTTTAGAACTTTACTTTTTCTAGCATTTCCTATTTGCATATACATAACTTATTATAGTCATGTGCAGGAGTTTTCCCCTTCTCTGACTGATTAACATTGTGTCTGATTCATCCTACTGCTCCAATCAATCAATCAACATTTCACATTCTAATCTTCCCAAGTGCTTGCAGTTTTCCTGCCCTTAGATTTTTGTTTTTATTTTTTTCCTGAAAATTTAATAACAGCATTCTCTATTCTGCTGTCCAAACCCTTAATGAAAACACCAAGTAATACTTAACTTGAGAAACTTTGCTTTGCTCCTCTTTTCAGTTTGTGGACAATAGATAGCTACCCTCAGTATGAATTTTCAGCCACTTGCTTACACATTCCCTAATCTCTCTGTATCTCAGTTATGAAAATGCTGTGCAAGAGAAGCAAATTCTGTTGAAAGTCAATTTGCTTCCTTCTCCACAAAGCATGTCTCTCATGTTGTAAGAAGTTAGCTGGTTAGAAGTTCATTAATTCTAAACAGTAGAGATACTTTATAAAATGAAATTACCTGTTTCTAAGGCCTTGAAAATGGCCACTTGTTATGGCTGAGTGAAAACTGATCTTGAAAATGCTACCAGATATGTAAACCAAAAGAATTATGGGTTTTCCTTACCTTATCTGAGTTAGATGAAGCCATCTTATCTAGGTATTTGAAAGAGAAGCATCTGGACAAACTTTGATGGCTAATCTCAGTTGCCATGATTGCATCAATAATTTCTGGTTATTGAGCAAAATCTTACCAGGAGACAAATTTTGTAGGTGCCTTTGTAACTTAAAAGTATAGCTATAGGCAGTAACATCTCTACAGCCTTTTAATCACACATTTCATTATGTCCCCTTCCTGATAATCATTGAACATTAAAATATGGAGGCATATTGATATATCTAGAGCCATATTTTACAATAAACTTAGAAGAAACCACCAAGTACAATCACACACTTTAGGATTCACTATTAACAAAAATATCCTGCCTGTGAACCATTTCTTTTATTAGCAACAATACTTGGAATTGCTAAAGTTAGTTTGAGTTGTCTTCTTTTGTTTATTTCTATTTGAAACTTTTGACTGCTCCTTTCTTTGTCCACAATGTTTGCACAGTTTATTTCTGAAACAGTCATCACTCAAAGCCAGCAGTCAGAGAGTTGGCTTCACTTTCTGTCATTTAACTGTACAGTTTTGTACATCACCCTAAATGGGTTCTGCCAGAGCTTCTTACACATCTGCTCCCTCTTTGTGCATGATTCAAGCAATCTCTGGGGCTGCTACTGCCCATTTTTCTTTATCCCAAATTGTGTAAACACAAGTTTTATTTCTTTAGAGGTCATGGAACTGCTCTTCACCTACATCAATCAGTATTATAGGCAGAGAAATAAAGTCTGCATTGTACTGTGGATACAATTTTTTGTTGTTACCTGTCCCTGCAAAGAACTGCATATGAGAAGATAAAAGTGGAAGTTCTGTGCAGGGTCAGAACATGGAAATATGGAAGAAGCTTTGAAAACTCTTGTCAATAGCCTTGAATAAAAAGGATGAAACTTTAAAAAATATTCAGTTCTGTGTTTCTAACACGTGCAAGGTTAAAAACCTGCCTACCCAGTTTTGGAAAGACTCCTCGAACCAGATTTTTAAAAGTCTGAAATTGTTAGAATTTTCTGGCTAGAAACCATTACTTTTCTGCCCAGTAACCATGTGTTGCTCACACAGAGAACACTTTGTGTGCCCTATCATCCTCACTGTGAGGTGCAAACACTTTGTGACATGCTGCATTTGGATGACCACTTTAATTAGTCATTTTACTAACAGACTGGCCACTACAGTGAATAATAATAAACACCTTCCCATCTGCTGGATTTCAAAGACAAGAAGGCATGTTGTTCCCTCCCAGTCTCAACTCTACACACCTGCTAATCTATCCATTTTTCTTCTTGTCTTCCACCAAGCTAAAGAACACAATAATTCCTGTCACTAAATAAGCAAGATAGGAGCAATAAGAACAGAACAATGCTGCTGACTGTGGTGGTAAGAGAGAACCTATCAAACCATCAACAGCAAACATGAGGTAAAAGAAGGTTCTAGAAACTCCCACCTGGTTCAAAGCCAACATATACATTTTGATTCTTTCCTCTGTCTGGTTCAATATTCCATTTCACTTCAGCTGGATGTGAGTAATAACCCATATTATACCAAACTTTCCAGGTACATACAACAAAATCACTTTGTCTCCAAAGGAGGTAGTTCCCTGCAGTTGCTGTCTATGTTTTTGGCAGGAATTCACTGACCTTGACTGTAACCACCTAGTAACAAATTGATCACTGCCATAGAATTATTTTTTTTTCTAAAATTCATGTATTGTGGAAGTCTTATGAACTGTCAGGAAATGATCAAAGTAAATTCATCAATTTAAACCAACTATATTTACTTTGTTTCTACTATTATACTATAAAAATCAAGAGGACTACATAATTAAGAAAAATGGTCTTGAAAGGTCTGAAGTCCAATAATTCATGTATTACTCAGACTAAGCAAAAGAAAGCCCATTTTAACTTTCATGTATTAAAATAGGATGCAAACTTACAAGTAGAAAAAGTGACACTAATTGTCTCAGTCTTTTATCCAAATCCAATAGGATGCACAAAAAAAGCAAATGAAAAAATACTGAACATTCAGATTTAAGCATAATTTTTAGTAATCCTAGAATTGTGGCTGTTAGGAAGTTATGGTCTAAAGTTAGATACATGTAGAAGGATGCTTTTCTCAAAAGATATGGTACTTGATACTGATTTTTTTTGGAAGAATAACCAGTTTCTCTGTTCTTTCTGGGAAAATTTGTGAGTTCAATTCTAGTGTTGTATAGCAAGAATTCTGAGTCTATTCAAGCCCTTAGCTAAAGAACTATTGAGCAATAAATCAGATATCAATCCTGATGTACAATATTGATAATTTATATCTTCCCTCCTGAAATCCACACGGGTTGTTTTTTCATAGGGTGTGGGTTTGGGGTTTTTTTGGTTGGTAGGTTGTTGGGGTTTTTATTATCTTTGCCCCATCTTCTTAAGTAAGGTAAATGACAAAAAGATTTCATAAAAATCCTGCATCTTAAATATTCTGTCTATGTAGTGAAGAAAAAAATCATGTGAAATGCTCACTCTCTTTGGCAAGTGCAGTTTTCACCAGGCTCAGCAGGGTATTGTGACAATGCAGCAGTGGCAACACAAAACATCAGTTTAAAATAATGAGATAACTTTCAATAAAAAAGATAGGACATGGAGCCTTTTACCTCAGGAAATGAGATTCAGATTTTGTCCAGACAAATCACAATCTGACAGCATACCATCTGAAAGTATTTTGATACCATTCAGTGAAGAGTCTTGGTAGCAGCATTGGAAACCACAGCCTCAAACTAGAGGAATTCAGGCACTGAAGGAAAATGTTTAACTTGTTTTTACTGTTTTGGTTTTTTTCTTAAGTAAAAAAAATCTTAGTTTTTTCACAGGAAGATAGCCTGGAGAAGCTGGATCATCAAACAGTGCAGAACAAATAAGCAGAGCAAAAAGGAATCAGTGAGGACTGGAAATACCTGTTCATGGCAGAGACATGGAGCAGGTGTCTGTGAGAGAGCAAGATAGAGATCAGGTGGAACATTTTCTGTAGCTGTAACTTGCACAGCATGGGAGAAGCTGCATCATGAGAGGAAAAAAGAGCTACTTGCTAATGCTTCTCTGAAGTTCTGCTTGTGGCTAAATGTGCCTCCCTCTTGTCTGCCTTTGACTCTGCCTGCATCTCCAACATGGAGCTATTTCCCAGCCTAAACTACTGCTGCAGGGAATGCCTTTTTTGAGGCAGTCTAATCACATCTTTGTCAAGTCTTTATATAAGGACCAAAAAGAGAAGCTATATATGAAGCAAAGAGGAAACTAGAGAGAAATTGAAAACTGAGCATCCAGTATTTTAAGTAATCTCCTGAGCAGTTTTATTTAACATATTCCTCATGTTGGAAGAGCCTACTTTCTTTTTGTGTGTGGTCACAACCTTGTCAGTTTGGGAAGTAAGTACTCAGTTTTTAATCTAGCCCTTTAGTGAAATTAATATCTCTCTACATGAATTTTAAAACCAGACTAAAATATCTTCTTTCTTGCACAGACTTTACAGCTGCTGGCTAAGAATCAGACTTCTCAAACTTGCATCTTTCTTCTAATTATTTTACTTATGAACAAATTCTTAATGAATTTCAGATTTGAAGATATTATGTGGATGGGAGTTGAAGTAGGCATTAACATTTGTGGGTTTGCAGGACTATTATTACCTTACAGATGCTTACAAGTGAAGAAGACCGGAGAATTTCTTCTCTACAGTCATGAATTTCTGCCAAGGCTTCAATGTAGCAAAATTCATTAAAATAATTGGCTTAATAATGATAACCAACTTAAAATAATCTCGTATTCTTCCACATAAATAATATTTTAGTGCAGATTTATAAATTCAGTAATAAAGCTAATAAAATATTTAGCATTTTTAAGCAGAATTTTGGTCACAAGCAAAATCAGGAAGACTCTTAAGTGTCAATACTCTTTCACCTTTCAGCTTTAATGCAAAGTATAACTGACTGCTGTGATGTACTAAGCAGCCCAAAGTAGGGGAGGGCCTAGAGCCACTGCTCTTTATTAGCACTTTTTGTCAACGCCATCTGATGCATTTCAATGAACTTCTAACCTCTTGCTGTCAAAGAGTTTGGACACATCCCTTCCTCTAATTTTTATGCAAATTCCTGATCAATTATAGGAATAGATTACACAAGTAAAGGGACTCCCATTTCTAGTACTGTTTGGCTATCTTTTTAATACTATCTTTTCAATTTATGCTTTACATAAGCAAAGGTGAATGATAAGACTGAATAACTATAAAAACAAGAGACAGCCCATGTGATTCTTTTCTCCCAAAAAATTATGAAATTAAAACCATAAATAATATTTGGTATTACTTATTGGCTCTACCAATCTAAATACAATACTTGGGTTCAGCTACAGTCAAGTCAGAATTCCTCTCTGAGCTAAGATTTAGGTTTTTTATTAAAAATCAGTGAACTTATCAATATACACAGATATCCATCCATGGGCAATGTTAATAATAAAGATATTATACTACAGGAAAAAACCCACTGACAAACAGGTTTTGATTTTAGTTGGAATCATGGAATTATAGTTTCCATCTTCTGTATGGAAACATACCTTTACACATCAGAGCTTCCTCTTATATGACACATGCTCTTTTACTCATCCTGGTGGCCCTTCCCTGGGCTCACTCCAGTTTGTCCATGTTTATTTTGTACTAGAAGGGCCAGAACTTATCCCAGCACTCCAGGCTGGGTACAACCAGTGCTGCACAGAAGGACTAACCACCTTCCCTGGCCTCCCGGGCACATCGTGATGCTATGCCATATACATCTGTCAGTAACAGGCAACTCTGCCAAATTAGTTTTTGATGCAGCAATTTTTACCTTCTCCTTGCATAAGCAATATTTCTATTTCTGCACTTCTACAGATAGAAATAAAGTATGTTAGGTCATAAAAATGGAATTGCTCAGACAAATAATTTTTTCCATCTCCCACTTTTCTCCTTTAGTCACCAATATTTTTTAAAGCAACTTCTCTGAGATTCCTAGTCTGTAGCTCTCTGCTGAATGCACAGTTTTAAGCACTCAGCTGTTCACAGTTTTTCAGCTCCATGATTATAAAAACCATATTTATCTTTGTGAGTCATATGGAAAGACTTAGCAGCAAGATGCTTTATTCTTGGGAAGGTGTCTCTAAAATTGAGACTTACCAAATTGCAGGCTGGAGATTCACTTCTATGTTGCTCTAGACATGATAATGAAATGCTGATTAGACCTTCCTTGGATTTTGAAAGCCTGGCATTTGAGACGTCCAGAAGACATCACAGGTTCAAGCATAGTATACCCAGTCATGCAACTTCAAGCTATTTGTGAGTAATTCCACAAAATACTGAAACTCTTAAATTATTACCTGTTATTGCCATTTTACTTTGAGAAAACAGATTCTAAAGAGTGAGTTAGCTATTGCACAAAGTTTAATCACATTTTCCCATCTTTTTTTTTTTTTTTTCCCTCATCTCTCTTTGCTTATTTGTTTGAGGGACTTCTTACATTTTGGTCATCATTTCCTTGAAGCAGGATTTAAAACATCTCTCATAGCTTAAAAATTCTAGTTTCAAATTAAAAGATATACTGGAGAAGCCAGGAATAAAAATGCTCAGCAATTGAGAGAAAATCATTCAAATGAGTATTCTGTCACCATAGTAACCCTTCTTCCAGAAATTTGCGCTGGAAGAAACCTAACATGCTCTACAGTCATGAAAGTGCATCTAATTATGATTTATTCATGACGCCAGTGATGAGCACTTACACATAAAATGCACTGTACTGAGTGTATTTGGGGTTTTTTTGAGCAGGAGTCTTATAGACTAGTCCTAACACATTAAATATTTTTTTCCAATACAAAGTTTATACCTGTTTTAGAATACATAAAATAAATCATAATATCACATTTATCCTTACAATTATTTTCTCATAAAATGCATGATTTTTTCAGCTTAATTTTTCAGTGTTATTAAATATTAATTAAGATAACTCCTCCCTCTTACATAATAAATACTGCTACTTTTCCTGAGCCTGCTTCTTTCAGAGCTATTCATTTTCAGCAAGGGTTGTAGAGATAGATTTAGCCTTGATTTGAAACATGATCTTATAAAGACTTGTGCATATTCTTAATATCATAGGTGGATTTATTAAAAAGGTCTGTACCTCCTTGCCACATAGGGCATAAATTAACAAAAGACAAGGTACTTTTCCTCCAGGAAAAAATGGCAATATGTTCAATGTGCACAGACAAGTCTTCAAATTAAATTGGACTTTTCATAGAATTCAACATGTTCTATTAAAAAGGTCATTTGAAAAGGACATTGCATGCTGGCAAAACAGCATTGTTTAAGTAGTGTGAAAAAAGATGGCACTGCTTAACATATTATTCAAAGTGCACAAGTAGTATATTTAATGGCTAAAACTTTCTAATCCAGCCTGTAAGAAAAACATATTCATTTATATCTTTTAAATTGTATTGTTTGCAGGACATCATCACAGCCTAGATAGACACATTTTAGGACTGATCTTTTCCCATGTAAACTGAGAAGTTCCAATGAAGATATATTACAATCTCGTAAGAATCTATTATGTCTTTGTGAGCCAAAGTTTTTCTGAACTTATCAGTTGCCAGATTTTTACATTTGCCTTCTGTGCCCATTTAAGAGAAAAGCAATGAAGTTTTCTACAATGTGTACACAAACCGTATAAAAAAAATCAAAAATTGTTACAGTTTCATATGGCTTTTAGAAGGAGCAAAATGAATTGAAAATATAAAGTAGGTAAATCTTTTGAAGTGGATCTATAATTTAAAAACTGTAGGAGTATTAAACAACAAAAATCTCCAAGCATCTCAGAAATATATTATCTTCTCCTAACATGCCTAACAAGTCCTTAGACCCACTAATTATATTTTGCACTTATTAAAGTGCAACAGAGAGGCTGTAACTGGGAGACATTTTTCTTCCAAGAGATTGGTTAACCAGTGCTATATCCAAGTTAGATGGGAAAAAGACAAAGCCTGGCCAGATTCTAATGCCTGAACAACTGGTATGGTTAAGGCTAGCCCTACATCAGAAAACACAAGGACTGAATAAAAAAAAAACAAAAAAAAAACAAGAGAAAGATCTGTCATGCTGTGAGCTTCAACCAATGACAAAAGTAAGAGCTTCTCTTCCATGAGCTTTGGGAAGGGTTGTGGCTAATTAACCTGTTGTCTTTAATAGAGTGAAGGGAGAACTTGGAGAGGAAACAGCAACAAAAGAGCAAGAAAAGTAAATGGGTCTGAAAGCACAGATAGGATTCTGGAGAGAGGCAAGATGGCAACTTTGTGCATAGCTGAGGGAAGAAAAAAAACAAAAAACAAAACATAAAAAACAACAAAAAACATAAACAAACAAAACAAAACAAAACAAAAAACCCAAACCAAACCAAACCAAAACAAAACAAAAACCCCAAGCATTCTGCTAAGATGGAAGAGGATGTGTTATTCTGAATAGTGTGCCTCCAGAGAAGAGAACCTATGTGTAACCAAAACTTCAGTAAAAATCAAAGAAACTTCATAACACCAATGTAGGATTAAGAAGTAAGCATTCTTTATTCTGTCAGATGCACCAGGGGATATCTCCTCCAAAATATTGTGCATGATGAGTTCCTGTTTATACTCTGTATTGTATACACATATTCATTGATTGTCCCAGAATAAACATATCTATGATAATCAATTTCCTGAAATCATGAGTATTTCTTCCCTCCCCTTTATGAATGCTTTTTTCTGTCCTGGGGGTCCCTTTGGTGGTCCCTAGTGGTCAGTCTCTCTGAGGAAGTGAGTCCAAAGTGAGGCAAAGCATGTTGAATAGCAAGAAAACCTAGTATCATGGAAATTGTAACCAAGGAGTTAGGTCAGCAGTTGAAAGAGACTGGCCCAACTTCAAAATTAATGATGATAGCTAGACCATGCAGTGAATCAGGTAATTCAGTATGCTAGAAGACAATTCAGTATGGGAAAAAAATTATGCAGAATAAATAAGGCTGCAGAACACAGAAGTTATCAACCCTTGTGACAGGGATTGGAATAGTTGACACAATTCAGATTGTGCCATGTCATATCTATCAGCTTGCCACAGCAATGCATTGCTTTCCTCCATAAAAAGAGTCAGTGAAGGTAACACTTCCCAAAGTAAGCATAAAACTGGTGACAGTGGGAATGAATGACATAAGGAGACCAATTTATCTCAGACCCAACTGAGAGTTGTAGGTCTTCAGTAGTAAGGTTGAAGTACAGTGGAAACCTCACGAATGACATGAAAGCCTAGGAAGTGAAAACCTGCAAATATATTGCAAGGGCATTTACACATTCATCAGATTGAGAAACAACCCATTGTTAGACAACAAATGACAGCTAATGCCTTTAAACTGCATAGTGCCTACTTAGAGTCTGTTTGCAAGTGCTAAATGCCAAAGCAGAGAACCCCAACACTGGCTCCTAGTCTGATTAGCACAGGTTCTGAATAGGATGCATGAGGCATAGAGGACTGAAGCACCTGCAGTAAGGTACAAGTAAACCAAATGGTAACTGAAATGCAGCACTGATTGTCCTTTCTAAGAACTATTAGCTAAAATCTTTAACAGGAATTTTAGTTCAAGTCTTTGGTCTTTTGTCTTCATGGGCCAGCTGTTCAAACCCAATTATTTGTCTATAGAACTTCAAGAATGGCAAAGAAGAAATGCAGTAAATAGGTGAAGATTTCCAATTATTCAACGTTCCAACTTCTCAGCTTTTCACTCTTTTTATTCTACACAAAAGTCTGTTTTCTCTAAGGCCATTTCATTCCAAGTCTTTGTATATAAGAGATTTTAAGTAACAGTGCTTTAGATAGCCATAGGAAACCAGCACACAGATCTTTCAGAGGAGGTTCGGTGATAGCACCAGATGATTTTTCAGAGTCAGTATCTTCTTATTCTAAAGAGTCTGACAAAAAAGCTTATTGTTTCTATTGGCTAAATCAAAAGCACATAAATTTGCAGTATGCTCTTTACAAAATTTTAATCTAGTGTATAAGTCCTTTAATAAAGGGAGCTTTGCATTTCAACAGAAATCAACAGAAAACTTCTTGAAAATTAATGATACAAAACCCCACAGTGTCTTTGAAATAATTGGATGCTATTTATTAGAACAAAGATTTTTGCATTGGGTTGATTTGAAGAATTGAGGTGCAGTCAAATGAACTGTTAAATAGATCATCAAAGCAGTTTTGGAACTGTTATTTTGAGGCAATTAAATTTATGAAGTGCTCTTGTTTTAGGAAGATTCTGAGACTATACATTTTTCAAAAATTAAAAATTGTCTGATACCAGAATTTTTCATATTTCATGTTATCCTGAACACAATTATTCTAGCAGGACTTGAATGAAGCTATAAAGAATAGGAAGAATATTGCTACACAATGCAGCTTTTAACAACAGTTTCAGCATGCCCTACAGGATGACTATATCATTAGTAAAATCACTTTTAAAAGACACACATTTTCAAAAATTTTTATTTGAACTATTTTTTCCTAGAATATTTTCTGAAATTGTATTTTGTTGATTTTTTCATGAGAACTTTAAAATACTTTTATTTTCTCTCTAGGCAGTGAGAGACAGCAGCAGCAACTTCTTGAGAAGTAACCATTCTGTCCTTCACCGAATTCTGGCTGCAAATGTTAGCAGAATTACTTCAGGCTCTCCCAGTAACCACATTACAAAATGTACTTGGAGCTTCAGAGTCAGAGTGTTAGACCATAAGTATCATCTTTAAATATGATCAAGAAAAATATCTTATTTAAATATTATCTTCTGTGCTAAAGGGGATAAAGGATCCATAAGAAGGTGGTATGTAAAAAAATTTGAAATATAATCAGAATAATCAGAGACAGTACTGACAGCTTTCTTTCACAGTAGTTGAGTGCTGTGTCTAGTGAGGGAGTATTCCACTGTCTGGCTTTTTTGCAGTTTAGGAATTTCTGTTATATTATCATAAACAATATCTATTTTATGAAATGAGCTCTTTATCTCTTTTCTGGAGCAGTGACTGCAAAATCAGGCACTTTTAACATCCATGTTGAAACAGAGGTAGGATGATAGCTTGCTTTTCATCTACCTGAATAGCATTAGAGTCTGTGTCCCCATATTTAAAGGTTATCACTGTCCCCTGATGAGTTGTTTGAACCTGAGGCTAAGTGCATGCTTTCTGAGCACAAGTAGAGTTAGGGTGTTCTGCCTGACACAGTTAGTCTTATTGCACTGTTGAAGTCACCAATCAAAAAAAAAATTACTAGAAATATGGAGACTAGTAAGAAAACAAAAATTTGTCCTGCTCTGAAATAAAAATGAAACCATTTAAAAATTGAGGCAAAAAATACACCGTAATAGCCAACAAAACACTGATTAGAGATTCAAGATCACATTGCAGTTTTGCCTGATTCGTAGCACAAGTCTTCTGTGATTTGGATTCAAAGAACTACTGTTCTGAGCATCTCTTGTCCTTGCTGTATCCTGACTTGCAAATTGAAATACACTATTATTCTTCAACAGTTCTGCCTTATACACTAAAAAATCCCCATATATTCTCTTCTGTTTTACTGTATGCCAGTAACAACTCTTATTTTTATTTCATATCAGAACAAAAATTCTGTTTGTCCAGCTAGTGTTAATCAGATTTTAACACCTAATACTTGTTAGACTATCCCAAATAATACATTGCAAACAGTGAAATAAAAAAAAGTCAAGCTAGTTATTATACTCCATAGCAATACTGAGACTTTCACTAAGCACTTTATATTAACATTTTGTCTGCATTTACATAAAAATTGAGTTTTCCCTTCTGTTTCCTGATAAATGATAAATGAGGCCTTTGATGTACCAGTATGTACATACCTAATATTATCATTCCAAGAGGAGTTGATTAGAGTAACAGAAATCCCTTTATACTTGTGCCAGATGTTACAATGCATCAAAGCATTCTGATGCTATAAAACATATATGTTATTATGTCAGGTTCTACCATCTTTCCCTACAGCAACACCAGCTCTCTACTGATGGCAAATGAGCACAGCTAAGAGAAAGCTGAAGAGACAGTTTATCTCAGGAGGCAGACAGCACATGCATGTTTACCCATATGATGAGCTGTCTCTGTAGCAAAGCTTGAATTTTTGCTCTTTCAGAGGTGTTCTACTTCCTAAAATATGGGCTTTGGCCAAACTGACAACAATCACTTTGTAACCTTGTGTTTGTCTTTCACACAAAGAAACACAAGTTGTCCTCTCTTATTTTTGTTGTTTGTTTTGTTATAACTGCAAAATTGTTTTAAAGCCAGTGCCTGAAGATCCATGAAAAGGCATATGCTGTATTCCTCACATGTCTGACTGACAGCTACAGCTACTTTGAAGTTTGAGATTTTAACATATGCTATATCCAAATATTTCAACCCAATCCTGACGTCCTAAAAGCATATATTCTTAAATCAATTTTGGCACTCAGATATCATGATCATTGTTAGAGTTTAAAGAAGAACAGTCTTTATAGAGAGACTAAGGACATTTCAGAAATAAATAAAAAAATTCAGAAATCCAAGAATAAAAGCTTAATTTTGGGTAAGCAATACTTAAATATGTGTGAACATGGGGTAAGATTCAGAGGTCCTAAAGGAGCAACACAGAATTGAAACATAATGACAGGAACAATGTTATTGCTTTCCTAAGCCTAATTGGGCACCTTGATCCACAGGGCAACCTATTGCACCAGGGTGGAACACAGTTCAAGAACTCTTATAAGAACATTAACCCCAAAGCCTGCCTTATCCAGTGTTTGTACAACACTTATCATGAAGAGCCTTGAGCTGAGCAAAACCAGCAGAAGTTATTGCAAAGAATGGACAACTACTTGGTAAGTAGTTGATCTTGAAAAAGAAAAAAAAAAGCCTAGAGACCTCCCAGGAGCCTGTGCTTGTACTGGAGTAGTTCCAGTTCCAGATGAGGACTCTGTTGTGCAGAGTTAAACTGTTGTTACATAATTCTTATCACTTACAAATGTAATTGAATGCATATATGCATTACATGTATCTGCACATGTATGTGTGCAGTATGAATATAATTCATATTACACATAAATATGAAAAGTTAGAGTTCATAACCCTGAGTGTCATCCAGATACAAGTCTTCCTGTCTTCTACTGCATTAGACAGTCAGTCTCTACAACATCTTCGGCTGTAGTCATTTGGAGAGCCTGAAGTAATATGGAATCAATACTCAGGCACTATCTGGAATTTTCCTCTGGATAAGAGACAAAAATTTACAAAAGACAATTTTGATATCCTATGCTTCCCTACTCTGCAATAAATGATTTAAATCTTCAATACTTATTTAATTTGAGAAAGGACCATACCAAAAGTTAGCATGCAGAACACAGTTATAATTTTTAAAGATTTCAAGGAGGTAAAAAAAAAGAAAAAAAAGAAAAGTCTATTCTTACAGAGCTTTAATGATGACTTCCCTCCAGGCAGTAATTCCCTAGAGACAGTTCTTTTCAACTGTACAGCTCTGGGCGTAATCTCCCTGATAAGAGTAATTCCTGAAGGGCATCATATCAAATGTTGGCTGGAAATTCAGAGAGATGGGGGTCGTGCCACTATTTCAGATTAGGAAAAAAAGAAGTCTCTCATCTTTTCAATAAAACATCAGGTTTTTCTGGCTTATATAAAACTTTTCTGCGTGTTTGCTGCTCCCACTTGAAGCAAAAATTGCTTCCCTGCAGTTGCCTTATGATTGTTAACTACTCTTTTCTTTGAAGTTGCCTTTTAAGCCTCTACTTGACTAAACCAAGAGATTGCTATGTCAGCAATTAAAGTTGGTAGTCATTAGAGAGTTGGCCTCACATGTGGAGTGTTTTCAATACCTTCTAGGACACAGTCAATATCCCAGTTTCTTTCTTTGACATTGAGTACAACACCCATGGGACTACTGCAGCCCTCGTACACAGAATGGATCAGACATTTTTGCTTTGATAATTTGCAAGCATTGTCAAGAAGTTTTATGGTTTTTGTCTTGTGACAAATCACAAAAATACAATGAATTCCTTCAGTGCAGTGGCTCCCCAGAGGCAGCTCACAAAGAACTGAATTGTTCAGGAAGGCTTTAACTTTTTTCTTACTGTACAAAAAAAGCCTACTGTAGTTAAAATACATAATAGCACAACTGGAAATAATAAAATGAAATCACACTCCTAGATGAAATCTCCTGTGAACAAACATCATTGAGATTTAGCAAGAGTCAATAAAAATAAGTTCTATACAAATGAGGGCTAATTCTCCATTTGAGTATGTAGGCTTCTGTAGGCTTACTTGCCTAATAAGAAATGTCCTTACCAGTGAGGAAAGCAGGTGAGGAGTCCCCCAGAAGGAAATTGGTTCATTTCTTCTAAGGATGTCTCACCAAAACCAGAGTTACTTAATGGTTTGGGGCCATGAACAGTGTTTCTGTCATTACTGTTGTGTACCAGGGGCCATCAATACACAGGATGGCATACAATGAATGAATCTCCATCCTAGCTGAAAAGAAACCATACAACCTTGTTAAAATATGACTGTATTTAAGATAATATGTGCTGTACCTCTGAGGAACACAGTCACATTACCTAGCCTGTAGAGCTAGGTCAGGATCCAATCAGATCAAGGCAGATTAAGCATTTCACATGTTGAATAAAATAAAGATGCTGAAAATATACACTTAATGCCTAATGTTATTAACAATTGAATCTTGTTAACACACAGAACTGAAAGTCCACTTAAGATAAAATGTTGGGAGAAAAGGGTTAAAACCTAAAGATTTAGTGAGGAGGGAATAGTTCTCATTCAAGGTCAGTGTGACCTTGCAACAGGGAATGCTGAGAATGTTGGTGTGGGAAAACTCCATTGATTTTGTGTAGTATTGTTCATCCTCTGCCTGTTTTGAGTAGAATTCCTGTGTAGAGGAACTCTCACAGACAGCTCTGAGCTCTCCCAGCTTCTTCTGGGAGAGAGAAAGGTCATACAAGCAGAGTCTTGTGATAAATTGCACATAGTAAGGCCCTTTGACTTATTGGGGCAGGCAATGCCCTGCCTGCCGCTGCCCACTAGGTAACCTAAGCCTAACAGAGCCTGTGTCCCCATGTGTGTCTTTTCTCTAGGATGAACTAAGCCTAACAGGGCCTGTGTCCCTTTGTGTGTCTATTCTCTAGGATGAACTAAGCCTAACAAAGCCTGTTTGTGTCTTTGCTGCCCGGCATTGTTAGGGAGGTAATGAAATAAATCTACTCTTTGCATTTCAGCTGTTCCTTGGGGGTTGTCCTGGTTACCTCTATGCATTGATTCACCCAAAGACCACTACAGTTTTGCAACATTTGATAGCCCAGATGGAGCACTGTAGTTAGCAAGTGTTATCATTGAGGTCAATTGCTCACGTATATAGAAAGAGCAAATTCACTCTAAGAGGATGAAAAAGCCATCAACAGCTTCACAACAGCAAAAATGTTTAGAAGTTTCTCCTGTATCCTTGGAGAAAATTACTTCTCAATTGTCTCTTTTATAGTATTCTAATATCTCTACATAAAATTCCTTGTTATTTGTGATTTGCCTTTAATATGAAGAAGACTTGCAATGTAGTAGACTCTAGAATGCTTTATTTTAGTGCAAAAGAGGTTGGCAACAAAAGGAATTATTTACATATCTCCGTGTCACAGTTTAGAGCACCCTGTTGTCACCAGCATGCAGTTATTTGTACAGCACAAGCATGTAGGTGTGACCACCTGATTATGCCAAGTGGTGAAACACAGCCTTAGCCCCTGTCGATGGAAGAGAGTGCACTCCCAGAAGTGTTGCTGACAATATCAGACTGAGAGGGAGCAGTCAATATGCTGGGGGGCAGGGCTACCTTTCAGAGCAGCCTGGGCAGACTGGAGAAGTGGGCTGACAAGAACCTTATGAAACTCAATAAACTCAAAAATATTGCATCTGGAATATAATAGTCCTATGCAACGGTAGAGGCTGTGGGTTGTCTTGGCTGAAACGACCTGGAGGTTCTGGAAAACAAAAACTAAACACGAGTCAGCACTGTCCCCTCACAGCCATTGAGGCAATTGTATCCTGGGCTCTGAGAACAAGTCAAGGAAGTGATTATTCCCTTCTCTGTGGCATTTATGAGAACAGTTCTCCAAAGATTTTCACGCAGTGCATCAAGTCCAAGAGCTTGTGACAGGTGAGGAGAGCCTGAGGGAAGTGTGTTTATTCATTCTTAAAAATAGGAAGGCTCAAGGGAGATCATATGTCTGTCTACAGCTACCTAGTGGGAAGGTATAGAGAGGATGGAGCCAAACTCTTCTCAGAGATACATTTTGGGAGGAGAGGTAACAGACATGAGATGTAATAGGAAATTCCAATTTGAATAAAGGAAACAGTGTTTGTTTTGTTGTTTGCTGAGTTATTTTGCCATAGGCATTATCAAAGATGGTTGGACTGCGTGACATCTGGAGACCTCAATGAATCTATCACTCATGACAAGACTTGTCCAAACACTGCTAAAGACATAGTTTTCACTTTACACAGCAGTTTGGGACTTCAGCCGAGACCACAGCCTGACTCTGATGTCTGCTGAACATAAAGATAGTCCACACTAGAAACTCTTTGCTGTCTAAGAACTGCAACATACTTTATAAAGTCAAAGCCCATACAGGCATGATTACAACATATATCAGATTTACAAACTCTCAAAACACAGAGAAATTGACTAATCCATTATTTGCCTTTAGATTTCCCATAATCAAAATAATTAGAATTGAAGATGAATTCTGTTACCACATCAAATAGTTAAATGCATTAGAAACCTATTTCAAATTATTTGTGTTTTAGATTCAACTATAATATCTTTTTGAATTTTGTAACCTTTTAAAATATAGAAATCTGTGAACTGTAAAATGCTATTATTTCATTTTAACAGTATTCCACTTTCAACTTGATTGCATGGAAATGTGCATTGATAATGATTCCATTTTAGGTGCCTTTAAATGGTAAAAAACCAGTATCTCTCTCTTTGGATGAAAAGAAAAATATTGAAGTAGCTCATACTTACTGTTACTTCTGTCTTCCTTTAAAACAATACTTAAGCATATACAAAGGCAGAGAGAGAAAGCAGAAACATAAAAGATGCAACATTTTCTCTTCTGCAAACTGCCATCATCTCCACACTGCTGGAGAAACTTAGATCCATCACAAGCTTTCTGTGCTGGGCAAGCCTTATCACTGCCAGACAAAGGAAGTCATCTACTGCCACACTGACTGCAATTGCAAACACTGCTAGAGTCACCTGGACTAGAGCTCTCTGCAAGCACCTTCTACCTTCTCTTTTGCCTGTCCAAATACCCAGGTTATGAACCTCTGTACTAATTCTCATTACAAAAAATCTCAGTGATTAAGCTAATCTCAGTGACTAAGCCCATGACTTTATCTAAGACAATCTGATTACCTACAGCCTTCCTGTAGATACCTGAAAGTAATGAGGTAGCAACTCTCCTCTTGTTATGCAGTTTCTCTGCCCTGCTGTCCTGGTCATAGCTAATACCTTATTTACTCAGCCTTCTGCTGGGGTTTAGTGTCTCAGAGGGTCTATAGTTATACTCCATAGTTAGATATTTCTTCTGCTGAGGAATTTTGTAGCCCATGCCTTAAAGGCATTAGTTCAGTAAGTTTTCCAGAACTTCAACTTTTTGAAGACATTTAATCAAATACTAAAACAAGCCCTAGAATATGGGTGGATCTTCTCTGCTCTTCAGAGACCAGTATCATAAAATATTCTTGTATGATGCCTCACAATATTTACTCTAAGAAAATGAACGCATTGATTGTAATAGGTATGAAGTATAACAATGTGTCCTTGGCTTTCAAAGTCATTTCTGATGACTTCTATTAAAACAGTTCATATTCTATTTAATATTTCCATTTCATTTTACTAGACAAGAAATTAAACTGCCTTCTTCAGAAGTATCAATATGATTTAAAGGAAGTTACCTGGGTAAATAAACCCAGATGGTTATTATTAATTCAAAAATTTCCCTTTGCTGCTGTAGGCTTTACATTAAAAAACAAATCAGTAAGAAATTGAAAAAAAGTATTTCCAAACTTAATAAAACAATTACACATTTTAAAAACAAGCAAAAAATTAAAAATGCAGGGCATCAGTAGTTTCATTTCTAAGAAGTATATACTGCAGTACAACACTTCTGAGTGGGTATAATGCAAAATCAAAGAAGGCAGGAGCTCTGGTTTTAGAAGGGCAAAGAGCATTCCTCTTTTAAATAGTTCTGTCTCTTTGGCTGTCAACAGAACTGATTTAAAGTGTCCTCTGAAAAATCTTTTTAATAGCTATTCAGTTATTGAAGTATGACCTTTTCATATTTTAATAATCTGGAAATTGCATTTTTATCCATAGATTATAAATTATCAGATACCAGTCAAATTCCCCATGCCAGGCACAATGTATAAATGAAAGCTGCTCCAATTACCTAATTTTGTATTGGGGTCATTAGTACTTCATCTTTTAAAATATCTAACAGATTGTAGCCAAAATCTATTTGATGAGAAAATGTTGATAAATCTCCACTGCATTATCAGAATTGAATTTTCAGGCTAGCTAAGGATACAAGCATGGAGGTTTTTGAACCCAGTTTGTGTCCATTTTAAAAAATGAAGCAAAGCATCCAATAAGAACTGCTGAAAGAAAGAGAAATGTAGAACATAGTCACACTTCATAATTTACACACCCTATTCAGCACAGGTATGGCAAAGTTCCCAGAACACTGTGTGCACTTCTCAAGGCCAAAATAAGAGCTAACCATTATAAGGTGAGGAAATAAATTTTTCCCTGATGTGATCATTTACATGCTCTTGAAGGTCAGATGATGACAAGACCACTAAGATGAATATAAAATATAAAATATTTTTAATTGTGATGAGTGTTTGCCTGATCATATTGCTGACCACTATAACTCTGCATTCTGCTCTCATTCCAGCTTTAATGACATGGGGCCTGGATTTTTTATCTGGATTTTTTTTACTTTTACCTTTAATTATATAGCATATTTTTGCAGGAGGCCTTGGAGATGATACTTCTCTAGCAGAACTATTATTTGAATCTGAATCTACGAGGATGATCACTGATATTTTGACTATCACTATCCTGTCCACTGTTAAGATTGCTCATTTTTTAATATGATAGCATATAGCAAGATAAGCTTAAGAATTTTGATTCTTTTTTTAAAAAGTGTATTAGAGTCTTAGATGTGCATAGTATTTATCCAGATTTTCTATTGAAATGAAAGGCAAAGTGCACACTGGCTGCAGGTGGAGTGAAGATAGGCCACCACTGAGGGCTTTCATTAATTCTTCCTTCAAGCACAAGAGACGTTGTACATCTGTTGAATGAGTGCTAGTCTGAGCCATTTTTTTACCTTAGTGTGTATTCAAGAATAATCAGAAATGTTAATACTATGTGAACTTGAAACCAAAATCCTCTGAATGGCAAGTTATATTGAAAAATGAAAGCCTTATTCTGCTAATGCTTACAAGCCTAGCTGACTCTACACACATAGGCAAAGCCTATCACTGAGGATATTTGTAGGATTGCTTTTAATCTCAGGGCTTGATGTTTTCTTGAGTGGTTTTTGTTGGTTTTTTTTACAAGCCAGTAGGCAGAAATAATATTTGATGTGTCCTATTTCCTTGAAAAATGGAATTTGCCCCCTCCATGGATTTGTCTTATTGTATCCAATTGCTACAATCATTCTTTGAAAGCAACGTGACTCAAAAGAGTACCTAGAAGAGAATGAAAAAGAAATAAATTCTGGAAGGCTCATATTGTGCTAAAGGCCACAATATAAAACTCCCTACATGGAAAACAAATAGTACCATGTTTGTCCATTAGAGACAAATGTCATTAGATCATGTGATCAATATTTTTATGTAGTATGTGTCATAGTAAAAAAGAAAAACCCAATTTTGGAAATACCTTAGGAAAAAGAGGTTAAAAAGTGATAGGCAGTAATTTATTTCTTTTTTTTTTTTTAATTTCTTTTTTTACTATATAAAAATTAGCTAACTAATTTACTAATTAAAGTAATATAATATAATATTGAAGTACACTAATTGCCTCTCCCAAACATATCTATAGAAGGGCCATTAGCCTAGCCCATTTTCACTTGGGGAGTTTAACACAGAGTTTATTATTATCCTCATGCTCAACAGTCATGTTAGAATACCTTTGTAATGTCATTTGGCAAGTAATATTGCTGAAACTGAGAAATATAGGAGTAGTAAAGAAAATATATGACTATTTATCTTAGTTTCTGTACATGTGAACAGATATTTCCTTTTGAGAAACCAGATGATTTTTTTATTATATAAAAAAGTGTAAAAATGTATCATTGTTGATTCGGAAAATACTGCTGAAGGATTTCAATATGTAGGAAGACTAAGCAAATTAATCAAAATTCTTTTGAAGATGTCTAAGCTTTCAGACACCAATATTGCTGAATAATTGGTTTCAAGATGTTGCATGAGGAAAAATACCTTCTCCTTTTCAAAATTTTTGAAAGCATTTCCACATTTCTTATCAAATAATATATTAGTGAAATCTATACATATGCCTAAAACACATTATTCAACTTTTTTTAATAACTGAACTTCTGAAACTGGATCACACTGCATCTGTTCTCAGTGAGGCTTCTTGGGAAAACAGAACTTTCCCTTAGGCTTAGAAGAACGAATTTCCTAATCTTAGAAACAGCCTCTCATGCATTGTGGCATACAAATAAACACAAGACATACAGCATTGAAAAACTCGAAATTTTGGCAACATTTGGTGCATTTTTCAGTGCTATAAAAGATAACCTGTTACCAGAGATGCTAACTACTAACCAGATATAGCAATGCTTCCTAAAATTCCCTAATCAAATTCCCTGTTATTTAAAGTTTCCCTTTGTTCTGTGCAGTGATTTAATAGCTACATCACAGTATTTGTTTAGAAGGATAAAAAAACCCAGTTTTAAATCATCCAAAGGAGGAACAGAAAAGTTTTACTATTCTCAGTCTCTGCAAAATTCACCTTCTGCTTTTGTGGCTATTGAGTGGCTAATATGAGTGTACAGTAATGATGATAGTGGGTGTAGTTAGCAACTATGAAATTGTGAGTTCTCAAACATCCCCAGAAGAATCTAAACCTATAAAAGAACCTATTTTTGCAGTGTCTCATTGTTTTATGTGTTCTATTTCATCCAGCTCCAATATATGCCCAAGGTAGATTCCAGTTTTCTGAGAAAGTGTATATTTGGCATGGCTATCAGTTACATCTATGAAGAGAGTAAAGAAAATACCTTCATATACTTTCATATACCTTCAGGCAAACTTTTTTAAAACAATTGTCTCAATTCCATGAATGTAACATAGTCTGGTTTTCTGTGCCTGTGGTATCTAGGCAAAGAAAATTTTAATACTGAAGTTATATCCAACTCTTTTATAAGGGAGATTATAAAAATAATAGAAGCCTTTGCAGCAGGAGTTGTGAGCTTGGAAATTATAATACTATTCTCTCCCCAACAGTGTTAAAATCCTTAAAGAGTTTAAGATACAAAAAAATGCATTTCTGGCACTCCTTTTTAAATGCTGTCAAAGTCTAGCTGAAAACTTTGCAAAAATTTTTAAAAGAATCCAAAGGCCAAAAAGTCACTAAATGTTCTGGTTTTTCTTTCATGTTTAGAGCCTTCAGAAAAAAAATCAAAGATTTCTTGCATAATTTGGTGAATCTGTATGATGCATTAGACACAGAAAACTGAAGAAAATTAGATTGATCCATGAGAGCAAATCTGCATGAAGTTTGCTACTCTGAATGGAAAAAGGCTTGCTAGCTGTATTCAGAGTATACAGTTCAAGAAATAAATTATAAAAGCAGCAACTCGGAAGAAAATGTGGGAGAATTTGTGGTTGCAGTTATGTTCCAAAAACAACCTACAGAAGCAGGCACTTGGACAAAGTCTTTTTTAAAAAGTGGCAATTACAAATCTGAATCTGTATTATTGCCTCTTTCAGTAGGATAATTTTGGCTGGATAAAATAAGTAATTACAGCATTGCCAGTGCATCCAGAAACTGTGAGAATTATACAGGGTCAAAGCCCCATGGCAATTAAGGCCAACCTGCCTCTCACCCACCCTGTAACAAGCACCTCACTGGGAGTTTGAAAGCCCTTTCCTCCCAGACCCATGCTAGGACCCAGCCCCACTTCTGCTCCCAGGTCCCAGTGAAGATCAGCAGCTAGGCCAACATTCATCTGAGAGTTTACACATCAAGGTGATCTACTGGTAACAAAGTGGCTGCCTTGCCACAAAAAGCTTCTCCCACCACCTCTTCTTGTGGGGTTTTTCAACTGTGCAACTCAGTTTTTTCAACATGGCAACAGTTTTTTGATCCCTTCTGGAAGACACCTTACTCCTCCCACCAATGAACCATGGTCTCTGCATTCATCTCTGCTTACAGAGTATGTGCAGACATTTCTCAAGATAAGTCCAGTAAAAATGTTGTTTTCAAGTCCTATATAGAAGGGAGCACCCAAGATTCATAGTTGTCTTTGGTGTAAAATGAATGGCAAAAGCCAAATTGGTCCCAAAAAAAACCCTAAAAAAACTACACAATCAACATGGGGAAAAAAAAACTCTTAGGGGTTTTCAGTGGTTTTGGTTTTGCTTTTCACTTTTGTTAATTGCTGCAGGCTGCACTTCAAAGCAGAAATTCAGAAGGACAGAATTACTGAGTTTAGAAGCAACCTTTGGAGATCACCTTGCTCAATTCCATGATCATCTAGAACAAGTTGCTCTCCAGGAATGTTGGCTCCAGTTCAAGTATTAATTATCTTTACAGTAAAAATGGTTGTTTCTTCTGTTTAAAGGGAATTTATCCAATTATTTTTTTACTCTTTACCTCTTGTACTTTAACTGGATACCACTGAGGAGACTCTGGCTCTCTTTAATTTACTTTCCTCCGTCAGGTATTTATATAACTTTATAAGATTCCCTCTGAGTTCTCTAGACTAAACAATCCCAGCTCTCTCCTCATGTGTCAACCTCCACTCAAATGTCAGATGCTCCAATCTCTTAGTCATCAGGTCAGAAATAATCAAAACAGAAGCAGCTGACATAAGAGAAATAAGAGCAGGGATCCCTACAATACTGCCACCCACATCACATAACGCACCAGCTTTGTTTTGTTCCTCAGTGTCAGCTTTGAAGAGAACAAACACAGAATGCAGCCATAGGATTAGGAGGTTTTTTGTGTGGCCTTAATATGAATGAACCAGTCAGACAAATTCAGAAACTTCACAGCTACTAGGGTTCCTGCCCTGAACTAAAATATATCTTAGGGGAATTCAGAGTAGGAAACCAACAATGCAAGAGTGAACATGAGCTAGGAGTCCATGTGAAGAGTGGGACTTTATGTTTTATAGGAGAGAGGCACAGTCAGTAAATGGCTGTGAAGAGATGATCTTTGCAATTACTGTCTGAATGGATGGAAGAGGACTACACCACATTTGTCAAGCCTCAAAAGAGAGCAATACTCAGAACACAAACATTTTGGACAAGGGTTTTAGGATGGAGAGTATAAAAGCTGAAATACCTTTCTATTTCAGAAGTGAAAGGCTGATATATCAGATGGGCAAATGGACCAAGAAATAAGACACTCTCAAATAATGCATTTTCATGACAAGTAGACTGTTATTGTTATCAAAAGTAAATGAGAAATCAGGGAATAGAGGGGGATTAAGAGTTCTGGTTTAGATATTCTGGGTTTATGGCTAGACATCTACAAAAGATCTCTGTCTCACAATCAGCCTAGTTTTCAGTTTAATTTGGATTACATTGAGTAAGTCCAGAGTTGAGGGGTTGATATGTGCAAATATTCAATATAGAGACTGGCACTAAAAATTGCAAAGCATTTCACAGGAAATGGAAGCTGTACCCCACAATCCTTAGGTAAGCATCATTTTGGTAGGAGTTTTATCTGGTTTAAGACTTCAGTGTTGATATATTTGTTTCATATGTTTTCATAAAGATACTTCATATCAAATCCAGCACTGCCCTGCAATTCTTTTGGAAATTTTTACCTCTGCAAAATGGACATAAAATGGCGATTTTGGCAAATGCTTTACAGGATATAAATTGCAAAAACATGTAGAAAATGCCATGCAATCAGAACAGTAGCTTTCTACATCCATTTTGGAGAAGTATAAATTACAAATGCAATCTGCTGCTGAACTGAACCAAAAACTAGTACTTACATACAAAAACAAGCACCTTCCTGTTCACCTTTCCTACTGTAATAGGTTATGAAAAAAAAAGTCAGTGTCCAAGAAACTTTCTGACATTTAGCTAAGTATCAGAGGTGACCTTATCACTCTTTACAACTTCCTGAAAGGTGGTTGTAGTCAGGTGGAGGTTGGTCTTTTTGTACAGGCAGCAACGGAAAGAAACAAAGGACACAGTCTTAAGCTGCACCAGGGGAAATACAGGTTGGATATAAAGAAAAAGTTTTTTACAGAAAGGGTGATAAAGTTCTGGAATGGTCTGCCCGGGGAGGTGGTGGAGTCACCATCCCTGGATGTGTTTAAAAAGAGACTGGATGTGGCACTGGGTGCCATGGTTTAGTTGAGGTGTTGGGACATGGGTTGGACTCCATGATCTTGAAGGTCTCTTCCAATCCAGTGATTCTGTAATTACATGTGAATAGGAAGGGTCACAAACAACTAATGGGCTGGGCAGAGACCAAGCCAGGGAGAGGATGAAGGGGGGTGGGAGGGGTAGAAGAAAGAGGGAAAAGCAAATGCCTGTTTAACCAGTAAGTACTTTAAAGGTTTATCCCACTAAACCAGATAATACATGTGTGGTGTGGGTGGCATAGCAGTGAATGGAAATGTGAGCTTTTACATTACTTAGTGGATATATTTGCAAATATCCTAGAAAGAGGTAGTAAACCTTCAGAAAATGTAGACCATTACCTCCATAGCTCCAAAACTTCACTTAATATGTTCTGCCCAGTCAAGGAGTTCCTCATGTATATGAAATACAGAAATGTCTAGCATGCACAAGTAGCTAAACAAAGAAATCAAAATATCTATTCACAAAAAAATTATGTTTCAAGGAGAGGCCTAAAAGATGGCTCATGCGCCCAATATGAATTTTTTCTGGACACACAATATAACCTGCACTGAAACTCCACACAAGCCAGTCCAGGATTCTTCCTGTTCAAGTGTTGCTAAGCAACATCACTACCCAGCAGCAGGCATGTGGTATGAAGAACTGCCTGGCCTTATAATCATTTATCATCTAATCTATAAATGCTTTTCTGAAAAATAGACCAGAATTTTGCAGGCTTTGGTGGTTGTTAGCCGGTTTTGTGGTTTTGCTTCAGAAAAAAACTATCAGATATAATTTGGATGCTCTGTCTACCAGACAGCCTCCCTCTTATACAATTTGCTTTTAAAACTGTCTTCTTTTTATCTTTTCATAGTAAAATCTTTCATTGTCTCATTGTCTTCCCTTAAAATTATGTGTTTTACAATGAATTCTTCATTTTATTCTCTTCGTCTGTTTTGTAAAAGGAATGCTAGATAGCAAGTAAACATTTTCAAATTAACTTCTACTAACACAGCACTTTGTAAATTTCAGTTGATGCCACACAGAACTTGTGAGGACTCTAAGACACATCAGCACAAGAAGAATCTGTTCATCCCAAACAAACAAGCTACCTTGCCAAGCTCTGTAACCTATTACCTGCCAATTATTTCCCAAGAGATAGAGTATGTTTGCTTTACTGAAGTGCATAGCTTTTAAGAAAATTAAAATTCCTAAAACAATTTGCATAAGGAAAATCAGATTTGCAGCCTGGGGTACTTTTACTAGATTAGTGTAGGAAGGAACAGAAGGAGCTGGACTTCATCATCTCAATTCCAGGTGGTCCTGCATGCAAATAGGTGCCCACACCTCGTGTTGCATGTGCTGTGAATCTGGACCATTCTATGCAGGCTTACTTACACAGCAAACTAACAAGCAATGTGCTCAGAATAGACTGTCACTGCTTACTGAACACAAAGAACTTACTGTGAGGGCAGGTCATCATCAGTCAGTCCATCTCATGAGTTCACTCTGTTCCAGATGTACAGCATGTAGTCTTTACACTTTTGTTCTGCAAGTGAGCAGCAGCTGCCAGATGTATTCCTGGCATTAGGAACACTGAACAGAGCTCTTGCCCTTGTTCTTATCACATGGCTTATGTCTACTTGCTGTGCCTGTGCTGCAGTTTTACATGCCTGGTTCCTGCAGGGACAGAAGACACTTGCCTGTCATTTTTTCTGGAGACCCTCTGGCTGTATAACTGCTTCAAATATATATTTATGTGTGCATATACATTTATATAGATTATTATCAATCTCTCAGCTTTTTCCTGAGATATTATTTTTTACATTTAAATAAATATTTTTATTTCTTGCTTTTGGATACTTACAGCTATCTTCCATAAGGAGACCACATATAATGAATCCAGAACTACTGTATTTTTTTACCTGAGATTAAAGACAATGTAAGACTATAATGTAAATGATATTCTATGGCTTCTGCTTGGAGCTCTTCTATTGGACTGTGAGGATGCCTTTCTATAGGTAAACCTTGCTCTTCATGACCCAAGGATGTGTGATGTGCAGGTTGCCACTCAGCTGGATCCATATGTGTCCATTCTACAAGCCGTATGTATCTCTTGTCTATCCTTGTCTCATCTTGATAGAAGCAAATTTGGGTATGTCAGGTATCTCAACATTTTGTGCCAATCAGTGTCTTGGAATTTCAGGACCATCAAGTTTCAATAAATAGGTAGAGCAGGGTTTGCTCTACCACTGTCCAAGATTTAAGATCTTCCAGACACAGCAGCTCTAAGCTCTCTAGGTTCTCTGTTGTTCCCAGCAGTAGTCAGTGCTACCCAGAACACTCTACATGTTCTGCAGCTCTGGGGTTTGAAAATACCCTTCTTCTCCCTAGTATCTGTGTCCTGGAAACAATATTGTACCAACCCCTTCTCTCAACACAATCCTCACAAGAACAACTTCAGCCAGGGGACTGTTGTGCAATGTCTCACAGCTGAACAGCACAATTTGGCCACCCTGCCAAATCAAACTCTTCTCTTGCAATCATTTTTTATGGAGCTTAAAGTCCGATATGCAAAAGCACAGTCCTAAAAAAAACAAACAAAAAAGCCCCACACAAATTCAGCCAACTCAGAAAACACAAAGGAAAACACATTACTTCTACAGACCTACAGAATATATTGCAAATTACACTGCATGACCAACAAAAGAAACAAAATGTGTAGAACAACTGGCTATTTTATTACCATATGCCTTAATGCTCTACTACACTATAAAATATGTGAAATAACTGAACCAGATATTGTAGGTCTGTGTGTAGGTTAAAACAATACTGGTAACATTTCTGTAATAATGCAGGCATGGCGACAGACTACTCTATCAGCAGTAAACCTTACTGCCTAATGCCTTTAACCTCTCACCACTTATTGGTCTCAGACTAAGTCTTGTTCCCAAGAAATCAGATTCTCATTCTTGGGGGCATACATGTAGCTGTAGCTTTTGATCCATGCTGCAAGGGTTTCAGGTTTGAGGAATTCTATACTCTGCATACCACTACACATTTTCTATGCAGAGATTGCTTTGTTGTGCAAAGCTTTCAAAGTTAATAGATGTATTGGTTCAATGTCTGCAAATGCTATTTCAACAAAGAGTTGACATCAAATAAAAAATTGGCTATACAAAAGGTTCTTTCTACTGTCCTGGTTACAGAGAAAGGGGTAGAGTTTAGTACTCTGTGTGTGACTGAGTTGTTTCTTCTACACCAAGCCCATCATCACTGGGGTTGTGGGTTTCAGCAGGAGGAGACAGGGTGGCAGATGATGAGTGAGTCATCATGCCTCGCTCTCTCCAGTGAAGGGTCTGTCACCATCAGCCCCTGCAGACTCAGTTCCTCTGCCACCCACGTGTTACCCCCTCACTTTTTCTGCAGTGTGACTAGCGACCTTTGGTGCTGAAAGGGACAGCGGCGCCACTCCCAGGCATGGTGCTGAAGGGACAGCTCTGAGACACGGCCGAACCCAGAAAGGCCAGGATGGCACGGGGGCAGCGCTGGAGCAGGAATGTTTCAGAGGCAGAAGTAACAGCTCAAGCCACTGCATGGGTCTGAGCTCAGCAGAGTGGCTGCACGATACCTACTCAGACCACTTCGCTTAGAGGGGTTCCTTTGTCCTTGTTTTTCATTGGTTTTGTGCTGGGAAGGAGGAAACGTTAGCTGTGGGAACGCCCTCACCATATTGCCTTTGGTTCACAAATACTGCATGAGCAATGCAAGGAAACAGTCACCATACTGCCTTTTTTCCCCAAATACCACATGACACAGGGCATGGGAATCCATCCATCCAGGTCACCATATCGCCTTTGTCTGGGGAAACAACATGGATGCATCCTACAGGGAGCATCCACCATCTTGGTTTTATTCTCAGCAGAGAACACCTTTTTGTGAATAAAACACCTTCTCGGGTTTTTATATACTTTTGCTATTAATGTTGCTGTTGTTACTGTGTGTGTCTTTTTCCATTGCTTTTGCTTTCAGTAAATTGTTACTTCAACTCCTATTATTACGTTTTTTAAAATTTTGTCCCTCACTTACTGAAAGTGTCAGGGAAAGGGAAAAGGCTTATTTGGAGTTTAATTCCCTGCTGATCTTAAAACCAGTACATCCACAGAATTAAAATCTGACTCAAGACGTCCATGATTCAGTAGAAATCCATTAGCTATAACTGTTAGGGAAAGAACATCTACTACCAGCATGCTAAATTTCGTATTATCATATGTGCTGAATAATGCCAAGCTTCTTAGAGACAGACAAAAATCCTTTCTCCCACGGGTGGACCCAAGAGATATTCAAATTCTGATGGAGATACCGCTTCAGAAACTATCAATAATAAGCCAGTTTCCCAAGGGGGAAGAGCCTTGTTCAATGCTCACTTTGAAAAGGCTCTGCTCCAGACAACACTTTGACACACGAGTTCTCAGCTTCCTCCTTCCTAATCATGACTTTTTTACCCCCTTCTCCCACTTTACACGTCTGGCAGCATGCTATCACACCCAGGGAACAGCTCAGCTCTGCAGGCAGACCCACACAGGAATTCTCTTAGCTGCCCTTGTTATTGGGACATGCCTGGAAGGACCCTGCAGTTTCTACAAGTGTCAGGAATAAATATGGCAGCTAAAACACTATTTTAAGCCTTGTGCAAGTGAAATTTGGGGATTCTTGAAGAGGATTTATGAACATATTTTCCCATGTGTCCCTCCAGTTGTTAATGTTAAGAAGACATGCAGTTGGTAGGTGCCACAGACCAGGCCAGCATGGTGTCTAGGCACATCTTCAGAATCAGCAGAACTTATTCTTAAACATGACTTAACTTGGAGAAGTTGTTACCTCATGCCTCCCAACGTTGCATCAGCACTTAGGTCAGAGTACAGTTGGATTTCGTGCTGTTTTGTCGAGGTATGCAGAACACAGTCTGACAGAGCAAGGTACAAGAAAGCTCCTCAGATCCCCTCAGTTACCAGCTATAAAGCTAGCCATGAGCACACTCCCACCTGCTATCCATAAACCTCCTGTTGCCTCGTTCATACAACTGGTCCAAGTGCCCCTGATCACAAGTTAAATTTACAGCTTTGTCTGCCATTTTCTTACAGCCTATATCTTCACACTTGGGTGTGTTACACTGCATGTGTGGTGTGAAATGTTTCTCAGATGATGTGATAGAACTCTGTAGTCCAGTTTGAAGCTGCTTCCATCAGGATGTTGGCATAAATACAGTCACTTTCATAAGTACAGTCACAGAATCACAGACAACATCCTGACCTTTTTACAGCCCACAGAGCAAGTTCCTGTGCTGCAAACTGGCAGGAATAACTGAATGTCACTGCCTGCTGGGCAGCCAGGAAAAGCTTTTTATCATGACACATGATGGAGAATGTGAGATTATGTCTTCTCACTCTCTCCAGCCCACTCTCATTCTAGTTGTGAAGGAAAGGGAACCCTTGGGAAAGGATTTTCTTAGAGATGGGAGACACTCTTTTTGGTTTTGCAGCTTTGAGGACTGTCTCAAGTAACATCAATCAATTACAGAAAACTCAGCAACACGTTGAAAACCACTAATGGAACACTGCAGTTGATCTTCACTATTAGTAGCCAAGAATCATGCATAATGTAGCAGCTATTTTTAATTGCACAGGTACCCAATTATTTAAATAAATCATTTTGCAGATATTTAAAATGCATGGCAGGACAGTATAATAAGCTGAATATTTATTAATGCTCTCTCTAAACTGAATATGTTATTAGGCATTACAGATTCTTTTTTGAAATGTATCAAAACAATTCAGAGCTGTACGATATCCATTCTATTTTAAGAATATATTATATAACATGCCATTTTTAATGGATGAAATAAAGAATCTTTTAAGAGTGATATATACTTCAGAAGATGTATGATGGAAAAAATCAGAGGAAAAATGGGTTTTCTCCTTTTTTTTCCTCCTTCAGTTTACTATCTCTGCTTTTGAGTGTTGCAGTTGGTCAGCTTAATTATTTTCTCTTCTGTAGCTAGTCAGTCTGTCAGTTCCCATTCTTTTCCAAAGGTCATAGCAGCAAAGGAAGGTGGGGGGAAAGGAAGGAAATTGAATAGGGCAAACCCAAAATCTGACAGAACACTCAAAGGCAATAATGACTTTATATGTTAGATTCCTATTTCTATTGGCAAAGACCACACAAGTGTCAAGAAATATAAAGCAAGGTATTTTTCCCTTATTTTGACTTGCTGTAATAACATCACTGTATATTAATGAGTGGCAGAAACTAATTATTTTGTCAAACCCTATACTAATGAGGAATGGATCAAGGTCTCAATGAGTCAGTCAAATTACAGAATGAATTAGATCTCACCCTTTATGTTGCATCAAATTCTAGCTGATTTAATAATTTTGAAATTCTTGTCTTGCTTTGCAACCAAAAAGATTCTTGGACATTAGGCTTCTATTCATGAGAAGACCCTTATGTCATTAATAGGAATATATCTAAATAAGAGCATGGTCTCTTGGTTGAAACCTCACTGTGGGGGAACAAATTGTCTCATCAAAACACAAATAAAAAAGTTGCTTCAAATAGAACATTGACTAGAATCATTGATATTTGAGTACTTCAGGTTACTTTCAAGCACCATTTCAAGAACTTCATTCCCATAATAACTCAAAAGAGACCAAGTCTTGGATGGTTCACAGATGTTCATTCTTTAAACTATTGAAACACTTCTATTACATACTCAGGAGGTGCTATTAAGATAGAGTAAAAAAATTCCATCTTTTTTATTATTATGCACGTGATGGATGGAAATGTAATGTTGTCAACATGTTTGAGTGGTTATAACATGATGATTAGTGAAGTGCTGTGCATAAAACTGTTACTCTATTACATTCATTCAGAACCTTATTCCTTTAAATGAACAAGATTATTTGCAGTGAAGACATTTGTAAAATTAACACAGACCTAACCATTGTAGCAGTAATTACAGATAAATAATGCAAAAAGGGGGACAGATGACTTCTCAATAAGAAATAGGCAACTGAAGTATTAGTCAAGAATAACTAAATGTACAAAGGCTCAGAGTAACCCCTAGAAAGGAGAAGAATGGAAAAGAAGCTGTAACATATTAGCCCAAAACAAATAAGTGAAACAGGAAAAATAGGCAATGAACTTCTAAAAAAAGGAAAAGAAATGGTAACAAATACAATTTACCACAAAGCATGATTTTTGCAAAAAAAAAGTTAATTTCTGAATACATTAGAACAAGGCAGCTGCTCTTTGGACCTTCACACGCTGAATCAAACAGTAGCTGGTATACAGCTATATTTTGNCAGCTGCTCTTTGGACCTTCACACACTGAATCAAAGAATGCAGCACATTTCATTGAGTCACTGTGCTGGTTCAGGCTGGGATAGAATTAATTTTATCCACAGTAGCCAGTATACAGCTATGTTTTTGATCTGTGCTGAAAGTATTGTTGATAATACAGAGATATTTAGCTATTCCTGAGCAGTTCTTACTCAGAATGAAACCCTTTTCTCCTTCTCACACCACCTCATCAATGAGCAGGTTCAAGGTATCCAAGAAATTGGAGGGAATCCAGATGGAGCAGCTGACCCCAGCTGACCAAAGTGATATTCCATAGTGTGATGTCATGTTCAGCGCATAAAACTGGGAAGAGAAGAAGGAGGAAGAAGGAGTGTACAGAGTTCTGGAGTTTGTCTTCCCAAGTAACCACTACATGTGATGAAATGCTGCTTTCCTGGGGGTGGCTGAATACCTGCCTGTGCACGGGAAGTGGTGAATGAATTCCTTGCTTTTCTGTGCTCGTGTGTGTGGCTTTTGCTTTACCTATTAAATTGTCTTTATCTCAATCCGTGATTTCTCTCATTTTTGCACTTCTGATTCACTCTCCCATCCCACCAGGGGGAAACTAAGCAAACATCAGTATCAGGCTTATTTGTTGACTGGGGTTAAACCATGACAATCAGCTTACAGAAACAGAATTTTCTCTTTAGTATGGAAAAGCAGCAGTAAGCATGCCACTTCATATCAGTTTAAGATTTCTTTCTAAATGCTGCCAGATACCATAGTTTTGCTGCTGAAGTGCATTTAAGTGAGTAAAATAACTATGATATTGTATACCTTTACTCCTGGTCCTTCTAGCATACTAGCCCTTTTTCTGAAAATCTGAGTGATGTACATTCATCTGCTAGAGTTGAAAAAAAAACTGTGAATATTCTCATTCATATTGAATATTCTCATTCTCTAAATTTATTTTTTTTCCTGATCCCCAGGACACAGCCAACCTAACATCACTTCAACATGGCCCAAGATTTCTAAGCTGCAAAGGGCTTAGTGAGTAGAATTCAAGTGTTTGCTGAAGTACTATCCATTGGGATTTGGGAGCACACTTTCTTTCTAAAACACAAAGCCACCTCATGCTAGGGTAAATTAATGCAGTTACTCTAGTTAAAACTAACAGTTACCTTAAGCTAACAGTTAACCTTACTGTATGGCAGCTGAGGGCTCAGTCTTTGAATACAGACTTTAAAAATACACTTCCAAATTACTTATATTTTCCAAGTATATTGTAATAGCTCAATATTTCTTTCTCTGACATTCTGTTAATTTTCATAGTCAAGCTTCCTTTTGTGACTCAAAGTAGTTAAAGAGAAGGATTGTCACTGAACTCAGAGTAGCAGAAAATTGAGCCAGAAATGTCACATGGAGGTGGTACTGGAAGACAGGCTTCCATCAAAGCTACAAGCAACTCCTTTCTGCTTAAATGAGCAACCTTACCTTCATATTAGTCGTTTAATGCTTGGCACAACAGTAGATCAGCTGGCATATCATCATTAACTTAAAAGTTGTGACCTCTTAAAGAAGGAAATTATGTGTTGTCAGAAAACACAATAAGAGAAATAAATAAAAATAATATAAATAAATAAAAATAATATAAATTTAAAAAAATAAAATTCATAGCAAAACATATCTGGTCAATAACTATGTTTTTTAGGCTGGCTCATGCACTCCCACTGATACACGCTTACCTAAACAGAAGGCAGTGTACCAAAGACAGTACACTACCAGTATCAGTGAAGTTTGGGCAGAATTGCCAGTCTTTTATTGTCTCTTTTAAGAGGTAATTAGATACCAGGTATAGAACTATGACATGAGCAAATAAACATTCTTCCTTCAACCAAGGAAATCCTAACATTGTTGGCCATCTCCAGGCAAGTATATAACACTGAAAGATCAGCTGCAAAATAAATTGCGCTTGGAAGATGGATGTTTTCAGAGCTTATCAACTTTATTTCTCAGGTATTCTGTGAGCCTAATTTCTGCAAATTTATTATTTTTAAAAAGTGAGAGGGAAATGGTTGGACTAACAAATTCAACAGTACTTCAGCTGGTCTGAATATTCATGTCACAATGCAACAATGTTGACAGTTAATCTGCCAAAGTAGACCTAATCAACCATTTCCAGAAACCTGTCGACATAATTTTTAAACTGAAGTACTTAGTGCAGTTTTGCAATTACATGAAATGGAGAGATTGGATATTATCTAGTGTAAAGAAATAAAGGAAATTAATTGTTTTGTGTCACTTACTGTCGTAGTTTCAGCCAGGACCTTGGTGTCATTCAATACCACCTCACGTCGTTGCCCGGGATGTGGGAAAGGGACTCTCTGGCTTCTGATAAGAAGAGCCTAGCTTCTGGTTGAAAAAACCAAATGTCAGGATTGTCCACCACTGCTCACCATCTTGGAGTCCTTAGTGAGCATTTCACATGTTAATCACCTTNACTTACTGTCGTAGTTTCAGCCAGAACCTTGGTGTCATTCAGTACCACCTCACGTTGTCGTTGCCCGGGATGTGGGAAAGGGACTCTCTGGCTTCTGATAAGAAGAGCCTAGCTTCTGGTTGAAAAAACCAAATGTCAGGATTGTCCACCACTGCTCACCATCTTGGAGTCCTTAGTGAGCATTTCACATGTTAATCACCTTCTCTTTTGTGCACTTTTGTTATTCTTGTCTATTTTCTTACCTCATTGCTGTTTCCAGTAAATTGTTCTTTTCTCAACCCCTGATCTTTGCCTTTTGTGCCTCCAATTCTCCTTTATGGCCACCCTCACAGGGTGGGGAGAGGAGCAGAATGGCAGTGGAGAAAGGGGAGCAAGCAAGCAGCAGTGTGGTTTAGAGTCTTGGTGGGAGAACTAAACTGAGGCAGCAACTTGTGAAATTTCACCTAGGTACCCTGAGCTTTTTATCTAACTAAGTAAAAGAAGGCCTCAGAGGCAATTAATCCTCAAAGACAAAAATGAAGAAAGGCCAGTATCCCCATCAACAGAAGTTGCAGCCTTAGGGTTAAGAGAAGAAACAGCCCAAGTAGAGACAACAAAGAAAATCAGTGGATATCAACACTCCACATGCTAATATTGTAATTGGACCCGTTTCACATGAGGGGTGGGAAACTTAGACTGTAAAAATATAGTTTCCCAGGGATCCCTCTTCAGAGTCATATGGCTCAAGCTGTTCCTACCACTGCATCACCCAAATAAATAATCTTATTGTACCTAAAGACTGAGATTCTGCTACAGGATATTTAGGGTAGAGAAGCATCGTTAAGCATTTGCTTCTTTTAACGATGAGCAAGCCTAGTGCAATCATAGTCTTGGCATATTGCAAAGAACAAAAATGGCTTAAATTTGAACTGAAAAGTAATTTGGATAACACTAGTTATGTTTGTTCAAACAAATTCAGTCAATTTTTCTTCCATTTTATTCCGTATCTCATTTATAAGAGACATTAGAGACAGGATACAATTTATGACAATGTCCTATAAATGCAAAGGGAGTATAAAACCTGCTCGTTTAAGTTTTAAGAGAGTCAGTCTGGAAGTCCTAAAACCTATATACTTGAGCAGCTTAAAAGTGTTGCCACAAGTCTACAGGATAACAAAGGAAAGAACAGAAAGCAATTGCACAGGAGAGTGTTAAGAAATAAAACTGCTAATTCTTTTTCATCTAGGTTATAGTTCTCTTCTCTTGCTTTTTCCTGCTTCCTTTACTCTGTCTATCCCTTCTCCTCCCTTCCTCACTCACTAGTGATTTCATGCTCTGTTTGCAAGCTTATTCTGTTTCAGCCAACTACTTGGTATCCATCTGTGCCAAAAGGAGCAAACAAAGATGTGAACAGCCCACTCCACGTTCAGTGGCAGTACATCTTTGCTGCCAGTGTCTGGAGAGTCTCAATCCAGTTTTGTATTGCCAGACCATCTATTAATTCACACTATTTAAGAGTTCCTTGAGTCTAGCACCACAACACCACAATCACTATCTTCCCTATCCCAAGGCAGCAATTAGCCTCATGTTTTGACCACTAAACCAATCAAGGGAGAAAAACAAAGCTGTAGGGCTAGAGTGACCAATCCCACATATCAGTGAGAGCAGTATTGCTGAACAGCAGATGCAGCCAATAAACACTGTTCATACAAACTGAAATTCATTCTTGTGATATAGCCAATCAATAAAAAATAGCAAACAAATTAATGAGATCCAAGGTCTGTTTACAAAGCACAAACAAAAAAACTGAAACAGATCATATTAATTATTTGCAGCTAGGAGTTTCACAACATTTAGCAATGAATGATTTAAAAAGAGCTTACTATAAATGCACAAATCTCTGCTGCCCCAAGCCAGTTCAAAAAGTCCTGAACTACATCTTAAGCAGGTGTCTGAACTACTGACTCACCCAATATTCAGGGTTGTGTATTTCCAGTTAGTTTTTGTTATGGGAGAAATATCAAAGGTTTCAACTGAAAGAAGGAAAAATTAAATCACCAGGAACCAGTTTTGAATCAATTTCTTAATTGCTTTTAAAATTTTTGTATAGTGTATTGAGACCTGTGGATAAAATATCCTGAGTAAGAGTGAGGTGTGATTATTTGTGCCTCCTGATAGAAGAAATGTCTTTCATTAGGATTTTTTTATGGTGAGTGGAATGACTGGGCTTATATTCGGACTATAAATTCTGAGCATTTCAACAAAAGAGTGCTAAATGAAAAAAAGATGTTAATATAAATATAGCATTTCTTTTCCAAGTCTTGATTTGCTACTACTTCCACATTAATTTATATCTAGGAACTTATTAAGAAAAGACTTAGTGATCACAAGAAGATATTCCTAAGTATAGGTGCAGTACCAATGACTCTGTTGTCTTAAAACTAAAGGGTAGTGATTTTACTGATATATTATGTGGTTAGAGTTACCTGTGGAGGACTAAATAAAGTACCCTTCCCTGTAGAGAACAGTGATTTCTGATACCAGGTGCACCATTAAATAACATCTTGAGATAGCACTAATAATTTTTTTTTCTCCAAGCTTCACATATAATATAAAGTGCTTACCTGTATCCTTCCTAATATTTTTCCATGCTAGCCCAGGTGATGAAGATGTAGCAGCAAACATGTTGGATTTCTGAGCTGTCAGAAGTACTTTTTGCTGGTTAAGATCCAGAGATCCTGCTTAATGATCAGAGATGAGCCATCCTCACATGTCATATAATGTGCACATTCACCTCTCCCACCACTCTAACTTGCTCTTAGAGGGAAAATAAGTAATGCAGCTACTTGAGTTGACTCATAGAAAAGTCAAGGAGGGTATAACAAAACCCCGTCAATTACAGGTGTGTTATGTCACTTAATTTAGTGCTCAAATTACTGGTAGCTGAGCTAGAAGAGATGGAACAATTTAGCCTAAAGAGCAGTGAAAAGTTAAAACAGATCCTAAAAAACCACAGATCCTACAAACTTTTGTCCTTGTTCCTTCACAATGCAGGTGTAGGACTCCTGTATCTAGATCAGCTCTCTCTAATGACTACTTAATGGAGTCAGGGCATGCTGGAAGAAGCTAGGTAGGGAGGTGGCATCTGCTTGAGGTGTGGCAACATTGTTCTCAAGTGAAACCCATTGGCCCATCATACCAGGCCAGCACAATCTGAGGGGTGGAAGTTTGTAGACTGGTGACTACCCAAAACCAGCACCTAGATGAAAGAAATTAAATACCACCCCAAATCTACAGACATGAAGTACTATACAGCAAGTTACACCTTGAGAAAATACCAAGTGCCTTTATTTGGAGGGGTAGAATATGGGGGCGAGGGAATTCAGTATGAAGGTGAAATTAAGCCTATACTTGAAACTATTAAGACGGTGACTGAAAAGCTGAGGCTTGTTGTAAGGTATCCAGAACTAGCTAAACTGTGATCTGTCTGGTTCAGTGGCCACATCTTGTTTAATTGCATTACTGCCCTTGAAGACTGTGAATTTTGCTGACTATGTGAGAGAGGTCCCAAATAAATTTATTAATCTACATAAACTACGTGGAAGCTATGTTATTATTCTTAGGAATAATAATAGAAATAATAATAGGAATAATGATAATAATTAGATAAGTTCAGTCAACTATAGCTCCAGAAGTGTTCCTTGCAGCTTTCTTGGTAAGATTTCACATCCAAAATTTTATATTTATATTGTAGGGCTTATATTTTACATTGTCCCTTTTCCCTGTCAAGTTAACACAAACCTATTAAAAGTATTTCAGAATAGCATCTATCTGTGCAAGTGATAGTCTGTCAACTTCTAGCTTTAGGTGCACTATGAATCAAAAGCGTACAAAAAAGAAAAAATATAAAGAAGAGAAAACACCATAGGCACAGTGGTAAATCTGCCTGCTTTTATGTAAGATAGATATTAATTTCACTTCAAGTACCAAGGTGAATCAAAAAGAACTATCATTCATTACAGTGTTGGGAAACTCAGAATTTTTACACCAGCCAATTTCATGGAAATGTGCTGCATGTTTTTTACGTATTTGTATTTAAGTTCTCTCAATCAATCAGACAAACTAAAATGCTAAGTGAAACAGCCTCAAACAAGATCAAGTCTAGTGAAAATATTGTGTTTTCAATGAGCTTTGAATCCCAAATACAATTTAACTCAAATTCACCTATATTGACGTACTTTCTCTAGCTTGATCCACATGTTTATTCATCAAAACCACAATATATGACAGTAGGATGGGAAATCTTGTCAGTGAGCTGGAAACCATTATAAAACAAATCCTGTCTGTGTAAGAGGACAATGAGGATAAACGAGTCTACTAGGCAAACAAAAATTGCTAGTGATTTTGGCTGTCTTCACTATGGTTACATGATACCAATCATTTGGTATCTCAATTACATACAGAGATCTAATCACTAGATTAGATGTGATACGTAATATAAACCTGAGTATCTGAAAATCTGCCCTTTTCAAAGACTCTTAAGATAATATCTCAATTTTAAGATGTTTAAAGTCATCAATAATCTTTGAAAACATTGCAATGTGGTTTATGTTACAGGGAAAACGTACTAAAATGAGAAGCTCATGTTTACATTATTCCTTCAGTGAGTGTGTGATTATAGATTCCACAATAACCATATATTTTCAGGTAGCATTAGCATGCTAACAAATCCTGTCCATCACTGTTTGTGAATCGCTAATGCATTCTTAATATCTGATAAACCAGAACCTTAGGGTGCAAAGTTCTATTAACATGCTAATGAATCTTGTCCCTGCTTGTTTTAGAATTAGAAAGAGTAGGGTTTAGCCAATACAAGGCCATTTTTCATTTTGCTAAAGCTATTAGCACTGAGAAAAGTGATAGAGATGCTGTCTGCCAATCAAAATTTCTTAACAACTAAGAGGTAAATGTAACAAAAATGCTGCCTCTAAAGCAGTATGGGGAAAAGTCAAACTACCATAGCACCTAACTAACTGTCTTTAGAAGCCCCAAGAATTATTTGTATTCAGCGTGTGCATCTGAAAATTTTGCACCTGGCTAAATACTTCATGGCCCAAAAATCTCAATTATTCTGAGCATCTTAAAGCTTCAATGTGATGAATTTTAAAAGGAATAATGATGTTTCTCTGTTCCAAACTCAGAACCTCCCTTAGCAAATGTTACTCCACCCACAGAATTTGCCTTGAATACAATATCTTAGCTCTCCTCAAATTTTCTGGAATATACAAAGGACTGTTTCTTTCCACACATTTGAAGGTGAGTTTCTCCCTGAAATGTGTGAAGCTACATTTGTTTAAAAATATGATCAGTTCTATTTAGAATCAGGCCATTGATGAAAGATGCAGTTGCACAGACCATATTTTCTAGTATTTTAAAGAGGCAAAAAAGAGTGTCAACACCTTGCTCCATATGCATAAGTGGGAAGTCAAAGGAGGAGTAGAATAAAATGTCTGCACCAACTTATGGTTTTGGCTTTGTGAAGGAAATAGGACAACAGAAACACTGTTCAGTAGCTGCTGTGTTAATTAAGGGTCATGATACCCTCTGAGTAGCCTTGATGAGCACAGAAAAGCTGTCTGATTTTGGCAGTGCATACAGCAAAGAGGTCAAAACTTATGGGGTTAGCGTGGCCCAATTTCTTCCCAACTAGAGAAATTGTTCTTTCATATGCATCTCCTGGGCAAAGAGAGACTTGATACACAGCAAGAACTAGAGAAGGATCAGTCCCTGGTGCTGGAGATGCACAAAACAGCAAGGCTATTTACACTGCCTTGATTATTCTATGAATCCATTCAAAGAGCCAGCTACAATCCTGTTTTGGAATTTGTAAGGAGTGCCTTGATGAAAATGTTTTGTATATTAAGTAATGATTATAATATTTTCTTCTCATGTGACACATTTCTCTTGTCCCAGTCTTTAACAGAAAATACTGGGGAATATTTTGGTGGCTTGAGTTATGAATCAGCACAGAGCAAAATGTAGAAAGATACTCTCAGTGAAACCTAAATAAAAGCAAAATTCATTTTTATTTCTGTTTGTAATCATCTTGTGAACAGTTTATCAAGAGAAGTTGAGTATTACTAGTACTTTTGCCATCCAAAAATCTTTGGCTTCAAAACTAAAATCCAGAAATACTTGCCAAACAGATATTTTGCTCTTTTATTTGCAGAACTTTTTACCTTTCACAGAACTGTTATGTTCTAAGTCATCAGATAAAAGAAACATGCATACATTATCTGTCTTTGTTCACTTACAGTGATCAAGAAATGACCAACAATTTAAAAATTCACAGATTGGATAAAATTAACAAACCAGGGAAATTTTTAATAGGCTAGTGGATAATTCATAAAAAGAAAAGGTGACATTGATATCAATTATTCATTGGAAATTATTTGCTTAACTGTACAACAGTCAAATTTCTACTCAGCTTCAGAAAGAAACCATTATGCATTCATTCTTGTTTGCATCCTAATTAGTTTTTAAACCTTGCTTAGAGATGGGATATGCCACTACATCATTTAGCTTGGTGTAACTTAACAGACATGTGAAAGAGAATTGGATATGTTGAGATCATGACAGATGTTGCAATAGTAATATCTCACTATACATCAAGAGATCAGATTAAAAAAAAGAGAACTTTTTTACTTTTTTTTGGTAATTTATAGGATGTAAGAGGAAGAAATAACTGTCTCTTCTTAAATAGAAATAGATTCTAACATCTATGATCCAGTCACTGAACCTTATAGAATGGCTGGACAGGGCAATACGTATTCTCAGGTCTGCATTTGCTTCTTTTACACATAAGCAACAAGCACACCTGAGCTGTGTTATTAGACTGATAATATCCAATTAAAGTTAGAGTGCAGGGGGGGGAAATTTTCAAGTTATTTTATCATTAGAAAGCCTCAAAGCTTATAGATGCATACCTTGCATATTCAAGTGACAGACACAAAATGGGAGAGTCAATAGCAAGAAACACTGACTAAAATAAAACAGAGTATATCTATTGTTTGTAAAGCAGCACATATTCCAAGTCATCTGTCATACTGCACACCTGATCTGCCATACACAGGTTTCCTACAGTTGCTCATTCTTACTGTCCCATCACAAGCTTCAGAGACTTGGTACTTGTCCAGAGAATCTTAATCCCCAGAAATTTGTGATGTGGGAGGCTCAAGTGAAAGAAAAATACATGTTTTGTAGTGGAAGAGTAAAGCTTGAAAACATACATTTTAAAAAAGCTCAAACAACAACAACAACAAGATAATTTTTAAAAGCCCAGCATATTGTTTTCAATATCTCATGAATATATTTTAAACCAAATGCTTGACCCATGATGGCCCAGATCCAGAAATAGGTTCTGAAGTGTAGCTCTGGGGCTCTGAGATGATGCTAGAGCCCTGTTTCATCTCACCTGTCTTCCACACATCCTGCAGAATTGTACTTCCTAAGGGCTCCAAGACAGGGACAAGTTATGCATGGATACTGTGCCACATCATGTATATAAGTAAAATTATAGCTAAATATTTCAATGGATGACAGGAAAAACACAGTCCATGAAGCACATGCAAGACCAAGTCCTTCAGTCATCCAAATGAGAGACCCAGCCAAGGTTAGCAGTAAATTTTCTCCAGGCCCTGGCCTTGGATTTCCTTCCTTAGGAACCAGGGCAGAAGGAGGGGATGATGCACACATACATCTCACCCCAGCTCAGAATCAAGATGCAACAGGGGTATCTGCCTGGGCAAGGGAAGTGGAGACTTATCCAGAAACTCACTGTTTGGAAACATCTTACTGAACCAATGGAATCTTAAAGCTTAATGCAGTTTTGAAATCTGTGGTGAGGAATATAAAGTTTGTCCTTCCCTGTTTAATATCTTACTGCATTCATACATTAATTGTACATATTGATAGAGGGATACACACATACAAAAAATCTAAAACAAAGATAACTTTTTCTTGAGTTCTTCATACCCTACTCTATCTCTGTATTTCATATGAGTCCCACACCAAATAAGTATTCCTTCCTGTGAAATGATACTACATGGTTCTAAATTATTGCTGGTTTTCTGTGCTTGTTCCTTTTTAGTGTTAAACATCTCTCATTTAGATGGGATTTTGTCATTTTCTTGTTAGTCTGGTTCTTAGTATGCAAATTTTTTTCACTAACAATTAAGTTGCAGAACATTTTGTATTTTCAATGAAGATTTAAACCATCATTACCCTATTTTTTGTCAAAATAGTAATTTCAAATAAATTAAGGTACTTTGTTCATTGATTCATTATGCAATTAATTTCTTTTCATATTCTACACACATCCTGATGAAAGATTAACAAGCAAGTACCATGCATACACTAGGGTGGAGGGAGAACATTTCTCCTTCAAATTAGTATACTGAAATATTAATATAAACAAAGCAGGAATGGTTGTAAGACATTTTCAGTAAGGTATTATAATGCCTGAGTGACAAGGAATGATTTTACAATGCAGGCAGAGTATAAGACACCCAAAGTCTAGAGAAATATATTGAAAGTCTTTTTTAAGTCAACAATACAGTTATTTACCTTTTAACTCCAGTGTTGTGATATAGTTTCACTCAATTATCCAGTATTATTACATTGTTTCTGAAAAAGGATGAAAATCTTTGCATTTTCAAACACTTTTTTCAAAATATATTCAATTGCTGCAGACATGGTTTCTGGTTTATTCCTTTATTTTTTTTATTATTTTATTATTTTATTCTGTTTTATTCTTTAGTATTCCTTTAGTATTCACTATCATATGATATGACAGTCTAAACTTGAATATTTCCTAACTTTTCTTACAGTAACCACAGTGAGGAAATTGTTCTGATACAGGACACATGAAGTAGAATATTTTTATCAGTTCACTTGTTTCAGATCCAGTCTTTGAAAAGAAAACTCATAAAAGCAGGGGTGGAGAAGTCAAACCAGAAATTAAATGCCTTTTCATCTCCCAAGAAGTGAAAAAATAAGAAAACAGTGGTTGGGTTGTAGCAGTCATATTCAAAGAATACAGCCTAGGCAAGTTTGGTAGATAAGGTAATATCTCCTACCAGATCAATTGAATTTCTTATGGGCTGATCCTGTCAAGTGTTAGGAATTTTAGGAAAAAATAAATATTAACTATAAGATTGCTGGAAATGTTTATTTTTTCTAATGGCTATAGAGTTTGGCAATTGTGTCATTTATATATCATAAAATAATTTAACTGTGGATTCCTACTGAGGCTTTGATCCAATTCCCAGATGCTTTTGAGCTTTTGATCTGAAATTCTATTCTGTACTTTCAAAAACTGTCTTTTGCAGGAAAGGATCTAATTTAAGCACCATGATTCAGGCTAAAACAATTCAGGTTTTGTTAAAGAAACCTAAACATCCTCTTTTTTTGACAGCTTAACTTTCATGATAGTACCATAATAACACATCCCCTCTGAAGTTTAATTCTTTAAACTCAGGATTTGATAAAGAAACACAAGGCACATTTTCACTTTCATCTGCTAAAGGCTTTCATTTTCTCTCCTGTTCTAATACCCAGCTAGAGTGGAGTTCATTCCTGTTTCAAGTATTGCAGTGTTTGTTTCCATCACTGTTAACAAAACCTTCAGAACAATGCTATGCAGCTCACTGGCTTTAAAGGATGCAGGGGATATTCTTTCTATAACAGCCAAAAGGATGGCATTTATGTCATCTGAAAGCTATAAATGTCTCTGAAGTAAATCATAACTTTACAACAGAGAAGGAAGACATTTTCAACGTGTCCAAAACTAAAGTTTTCATGGATTTTAGTAGAATAAACTAGGGCATGATATCTCACATACTCTCAGAACTAAATAATCCCTTTTATTCTTAGCTTCTCAGGCTCCAAGTCCTTCCAATGAAAAGCCTAACAATTGTTTTCTCTTTTGGCTCTAGAAAGAAAGACCAAATCACACCCTGAACCTGTGTAAATTCCAGAGTAATTTCTTGTCCAACCTGATTTTCTACCATTTTAAGATGTATTGTTGGCATGCACTAAGGACAGGGAGAAATATGGAAAAGTTTTCTAAATGGAAGCACAGTCCATTGCTAAGGAATGCAAGAAAAAGTTTCAGCTAATATATTTCTGCTTATTCTTATATCTCCCACTAATATTTATTTTTTCTTTAGTCTATCTCCTCAAGAAATACTGCCCACCCCACCCACAGCCTTTGTCCTCACTGGAGTAAGTAACAAGTAGTTCCTAATTTGATATAATTTACTTGTGGAAGCTCATTCAGTGTATCTTGAAGCCCAGTGAAGATTTCTATCAACAATGGTAGGCACTAGATTGATATGATTAGAGAAGAGAGAAGACATTTCATACAAACTGCTGTAATAACTGAAAATTAAGATAACCAAAAATTGGACTGTTTTGAAGTCCTGAGCAACGTTCTTCATTCCTATGGCTATGGCTAACATGGAAGGAGAAGTGGCTTTCAGAGCTGAAGAGAGGCAGCTAAGAAAAGCAAAAATTGTCATGACTGACAAAAAAAAATCAGGATAAAAATAGACAACTACTGAAGAGAAACATGTTCTTGCTTTTCCAGAGTATTTTAAAACCTCAAGAAATGACACACCTGTTCACTGCTGCAGAGATTTTGTCCATGTTTGAGGACCATGATGATAGTCTGTAAATTATTAATTTTTTACAATAAAAGTTACCTTTTATAACTGATTTTTACAGTACCCAAAAATTTTGTCTTCTTCTATAAACTACTAAAAAAGCAATAAGTGAATTCTTTATAATAAAGTACATCTTAATTTTTTTCCTGCTAAAGTGAAGTATCTTTCAAAAAAATATTTTAATAAACGGTAGTGCCTTTTCAAGCTTATCAAACACAGTAACTCAGTAGAAGTAACAATGCAGGTCAACGTAGATCATTCATGCATAATTTATGTTATTTGTTCCTTTAAAAGGGAATGTTTCTACCTAAAAAAAATTAAAATGAAGCACTGATTTTCCAAAGTTATTTCTTTCCACTTATTTCTACAGTATTTTTCTCTATACAAAACAAGAAATGAGCCAATATTATCAGATGAACAGAAGTGGTAGCATATGAAAGGACCAGCCAACTGCCAATTAAACTGGGGAAATAATGATGAAGCAAACAATATTTGAAAATGCATTTCTTTGTATTATATACCTCACTTCAAGGCACTGAAAGGAAGGAGGGAATAGGAAACTACTTAGATGATTTCCTATTCTTTAGCTTTCAATGCAATTTTCCTTTCTATAGAAGGACGACTGTACAAGGCTATTGATACCCTATACCCCGACTTTAAGGGGATTTTTGACATGGTTTGCATGATATAAGGTAGCAGGGTATAAATGGATAACTATTGCAAAGCAATAGCTATCAACACTCAAACCAGAAAGACTCAAGGTCTTTCTTTTCTGGGTTTAGAAAAAGTCAAGTAATTGTCATTAAGTAGTTGGATGAAACTAAGTGTACATTTAGGAGATGTTCTATGCATCTGGAAAAGTCAAGGACTGCAGTTAAGAACTGCAATTTACATAATTGTAAAAAACTGAAGAAATGTAGGGGGAAAGCAACATACAATTCAGTATTCTGCAGAACAAGGTCTGGGTTATGATTTCATGTTGGGATGCACAAACAAGTATTCTGTCACATTGTTGCAAAAAATAAACTTTCCAGTCTTCAGGCTCCAGCAAAATAATTTTTTTTTGTTACCACTGCCCCCAAGAAAGATGTAAAAGACTAGACAGAGCCCAGAAGAGTTCAAGGAGATAATGATCAGATTACGAGACTTAAACTGTTAGGGAAGAAATTATAGTACAACTTTTTTAGTTTAGAAAAGGAAAAGCTAAAAGACAGTGTAATATATTCAGGTATGTAAAACATGCATGCAGATAACTTTTCAAATTAAGGAAGAAAAAACTATTTATGTGCTCTAAATTAGCAATAAGGGAAAAAGTTCCAGCAAATTTAATTATTAGGATAATCTTTATAGAGGTGAGAATAGAGAAAAAAATTGCTGGAATAGGTTGCATAGGGGAAACTGTGCAATCACTATAGTTGAAGCCTTTTTAGTCTTTAGACCACCTTAGCTACATGCTTGTACAGAGTCTTACAAAAACCAGCCTCATATGCAGAAAAAAATTGCAGCTGCTCCATCAATAAAGGTAAACACTGAAGGGGGAAATAGAGCACAGGACTAGGAAGGGTGTATGAGCTGAACAACCATCTCCTGACAGTTTAGTTTAATGATAAGTGGTTTCACATCACTGGGAGATATGAAACCATGTGTGTGTTTCTCATAGTACATGGATTAAATGGAATGTGTGCTTCTCCAGCTGCTAAGGACTGCAACAAGAAAAGGCCATTATGGGGAATTCAGCAACATACATTAGTGAGAGGAAGATTTCTGGGTTTTTCCTGAGGTGACACTTATGTGTAAGTTTAACAGGTTTGAAGTCATAGTTTGCTCTTAATAAGGAGATACTTCTCAAGAAGCAAGTTTTTTCTAAAGTCCATCCAGTATAATCTTTTTAAGCCAGAAGTAAAATGGCAGGCAAATGGATAGTTGATTAATTGGCTTGGTAGATCTCAAAAATTTGAGCTGTTCTCTGTCCAACCACTTCTTCCTTCTTCCTCAAAAAAAAAAANNNNTCTCCAAAAAAAAAAAAAAAAAAAAAAAAAAAAAGAAAAGCCTTGTAAGTTAGGAAAAGCTTGTAAGCCGAGTAAGTTTAGGATCTCTGCCACTCAATTCCTTCTCCATTTCCTCCTTTGCTCCTCCAACTGTACAATGCATTGAATCACCTAAATTATGGTAGGCTACCTGCACAACATGACATTCAGGTTGTAATTTGATGCACTGGGTTTAGCCACAAAAACAAAGGCAAGCCATGATTCCAGAAGTCACATGAGTTGAATACTTTACTTCCAGAAGTCAAGTGAGTGGAATTATTAGGAGAAATACCAAAATATGCTTCACAGAAACAGTCAGATAAATTAATTTTAAAAGTCCCTCCTGGTCTCTTCCTGCTAATTTTTTTGAGCAGCTGTTGCACTCACAACCTCAGCTGTTGTATCCCAGAAGCAAAATCAGAACTAGTCAGAACTATTTTTCTGCTTTATTTCTTTGTACAGCACATTGTCTTCACTACCATTAACTTTTTAATGGAATATGCTAAATGATTTTCTGGGCCATTGACTTCCCATTGCATAGGTCAGAGTGACATGGTGGTAATTTAATACCTCATGCAAATTTCCTGTTCCATTTCTTCTTCTACTGACCATCATACTACAATGCTGTGAAACATCAAAAGGGTCCTCTAGTTTGGAAAGCAGCATGGCAGAAGCAACATGGCAGGAAGCAGTAAAAATTGCAAACTACAAACCAAAAAGTGATCCCGCTCTACCTCTATACATACAGAAATAATTTACTCGATTCCTACCTCTGTAGTGTCAAATCATAGAAAGGTTTGAGTTGGAAAGGACCTTTAAAGGCCACCTAGTCCAATCCCCTGCCATTATCAGGGACATGTTCAGCTAGATCAGGCTCAGAACCCCATCCAACCTCACCTCAATTGTTCCAAGGAATGGGTCATCCACCACCTCTCTGGGCAACCTGTGCCAATGTTTGATGGCCTTCATTGTAAAAATTTTTTTCTTATATCTAGTCTGAATCTGTAAACCCTGATTAGTGAGTTTCATAACTGTGATAATTTGGCTAATTAAATGAAAATTACATTTTTAATAGAAAAGATTGTGATATCTTTTCAGTTTGAGAAATCAAGGTCAATTTGTAGTTGCTAGAAATGCAGCTCTGTCTTCACCATTTTATTATGCCATTTACTATGAATAAGCAATACTAATAGACTTTCTATTTCTTGAAAAATTTTCTAGACTTTGAAAACCATTATTATAGCAGAAATTTTGCTTTGCAGGAACAAATCATAAACAGTGAAAGCTACAAGATGATGACAGTTTGATTGTAGATTGTGTTTCACAACTACCTCTATTCCCCCAAAAGAACATCTATCTGCAGGATTTAAAAATCCTGAAAGAAAGTGATTTTCTATAAGTGATCCTTAATTCTATAATCCTATGACTCTTTTGCTACCTTCTGAAAGTGAAAGCATGTGAAATGCAGGAACTTCATTCATGAGAGGAAAAAAAATAAGCATAAAAAAGATGGGAAGATAAGCTCCAAATAGAGCACCCAAAATCAATATAAGAGAAGTTCAAAAGCCAAGAACACGTAGAATACACATACATCACATCCTAAGAGATATTAATGCAAAAGGAATTTAAAAATAGGAATTTAGATGTAGTCAAAGATTGCAATAGAGGTAGTCAGGATTACAAACCTCGATTTCCAAACAGACTTAGAACTTAAGATTTTCCATCAAAAGCAGTAGCAGAGAAGGGTCATCTGAGAGTAACTTTCCTGAAGAGAATTTGAGATATGTTCCTCTGAGACAGGTGATAATTTAAAAAGCATTGTGGATTTTGCAGCTATATACAAAAACAAATCTAATGGTCATCTGTCTTGGACTGCAGCAACAGAGCAAAAATAAATAGAAAATATGTGACTCATTGTCATGAACTGAAGTACTCTTTTCTGGAGTGACAACTTGCAGGAACACACATGAATAACTTATAAAACAGATGACGTAGCAAGGCCAAAATAACAGCATGCACATCTCACTACAAACAGTAAACACGGATAGACAGTACAACAATTGAGAAGGCTTAAATAGACACTCCAGTCTGAAAGGCCAGAGTTCATCTTTAGGAATATTTCTAGAGGGCAGAATCTGAGCTCAGATCTTAAAATCCAAAGGGTCTCATCCTTAAGGGCACAGCTGAGGGAGGAGACAATTTCAAACCTGAGCTGTAACAGGAATAGCAGCTAGTTGTATGGTCTTCACTAGCTCTCTTTTCAACTACTAAGATGAAACAGAAACCAGCTAGTGAATGTGTCATAGCAGCCAATTCTGCAGCTATTGATGGCTAAAGACAGAACACACCTTTCTTCCTCTAGCCTGATGCCTTCTACAGGAGATTTTACTATCAAAAGGCTACAGGCTTGGTCTAACCAGAGTTTATTAGACAGCTGAAAGTGCAATTTAAAGGAAAGGAAACACAAACCTCCAGAAAGTCACTACTCTTCCTGTAAAAACACCTTAGCATGGCAGGAAAAGGACATTTAAACAATGTAAATTATATTTTAGTGGATGAATGAACTTAGCATTATTGCTTGTTTTCCTTTCTTTAAACAGAAATTGGCTATGAAGCTATTGAAAGTATTTGTATTGTACATATGAATACAACAGGAGTTTTATGCTTAAAATATTTTTCCTTTTTTATGGTAAGTGCTCTTGGACCAGGAACTAAGAAAGACAACAATTTAGCACTAAATAGTAAAATTGTTATTTAATGTTATTTTATCGTTGAAAAAGAGAATGTTGAGAGTAAAACAAATAGATTCTCGTACACAAAAATCTGATGACCTTTATAGTATACTTTTGATTCTGGAAAAATAGCATAAGATATTTTAGATAATGTGACTGTTTCTCATTCATCATCCACCACCTCTCTATTGTTGTTCCAGGGCTCTTTACTAGAGACAGTTTTTTGTTAATGGTGGAAATACGTTCATAATTATTAGCAGTATCGATCTAGTAGGTCAAAGAGTTTCTGCTTCCACATACTTGAAAGAAAAATAAAGAGCTATATAAGCTCAGACATACATAAGCTGTTATTCTCATGACTGCTCTTCAAAGAAAGTGTATTCCATAGAGGCTGAAGACTTTGCTACACGCATAAATTTTAATGAACCCTCTCATACTGGTACTTGTTAGTGTTGGGTAATAAAAATCCATATACAGCAGGGACTGTTCACAAGGGGAAAGTGAGGTTTAAGGAAGGAGTTAAACACCCTCATGTTAACCCTGCACAGGCAGATCAACTTTTAGGAGAAAGCTGTAAGAAAAAGGGAGGCTTTCCTGCCTTTCATCAAAGGATAGACATCAGCCAGGCTAAAGACAGATCTACCAAGCTCTTTACAGCTTCATGAAACAAAGGCATCCTAGTAAACAAGACCTGCCATGGCAGCCCTGGTTGTGGCTCCATTCCAGGGTATTCACAATAGGGACTACATTAAGTATTTTCTTTCTATAGATAGAGAAGTTGTATTATATCTGAGAGGACAGGAAAAAACACATTTCCTGTAAGAAATTTTAAGAATTTGCTAATAAACACTTCAGAGTAGTCATTAAGAAAAATACCATCACATCTGACTTTCTTTTTGTGCTGAGAGACATCTTGTTTGTAACAACTGAAACCAACCTCTTCTGTTTAATTCATGAAATAGCTTTAACAGCATCTGCCATCTGGATCACAATTAGATCCCTATGGAAATGGCCTATTATAATCTTAAATCACTATTTCTGTGCTATTTAAGAAAGTTGCTGTACTACTTGCCTGTAGTAAGATTGTAGTAAGATTACTGAAATCTTTAGAGTAGGTACAAAGACAATCTAAAAATTTCTAAAGGATAATCACTATATAAGCAAGGCAAAATATGACCAGAACACTGTCTTCTTTTATGTCAGCGAAGTTTTAAAGGATAGAATTTCATTTACAGTCAAAGAAATCAAATTGTATTTTCACCAGCTGCAAAGTTTTAGCTGCAGGAATTTCTATTGTTATCTGAAGTCCTCAAATCAAAGTAGATTGTATTTGAGATGACTGCTCACTGGTTTTTTTCCTTTTTTTTTTTTTCACTCTAATTTTGACTTTGCAGTAGAGCTGTTGTAAGTTAGTATGAGACACTGGCCTCTTTGTCTCACCGAGGTCTATATTCTCCATTCAACATTCATTTTCTTACAGTAAAATATCTCAGATGAAGCCAATGTTTCAAACTACAGTCCATGACCTGCCCTTGCTCAGAGGACTATCTCAACTTGCAGGACAGAAGGCTTACTAATGAGTATTTTTATAAAAGAACCTTATGTCTGTATTGCCAGAGACAAACAAAAAAAATTATGGCTGCATATAAACACAGGTGTAAACCAAGCATGAAAATATTCCATCCTTGCTTCTACATTCAAATGGATTGTACTATACACATGCTGTATTTACAGATGCATTACTGTAAATATCCTTATCACATGCCTCTAGCTATTGTTTCCTTTGTTAGAAAATAAAAATATTAAACAATCCAATGAGTTCTGGAATTAATAATTCAGAGAAAGAGACAGAAGAAATCTTTCATAAATTCTTGTTCATTCCACTTACACTCAATTCTGCAAAAGCTATGTTGAGAGCAGCTTCCTCCCCTTTCTGAGCACTTCCAGTTTCACTGAGTGGTGCATGAAAGAAGCAGAACCCAAGGTAAACACACCCCATCTTCTCCAGGCACAACTAACATAGTGAGGAGGGGTGTTTTAGTGGGAACATAGTAAAGATTGAGTTGTTTATGTTAGTGACCAATATTATCTATGTCACTTACTGTTACAGCAGTGTGAAAAACTAATCTTTACCACAAGAAATAAGATTTTTAGCCTAGGATAGTGCAGACATATCTAAAATGTCTCCCAAAGTAAGTGCCTCAGGAAAAAGATTAGGTGTTTAAAGGATTTAACAACAGAGATCGTGTGGAGAGTTTGAAAACCCTTGCCAGTCTTTTCTATAAAAGATGAAAATATCTGAGACAAATACAAAGGACAAAGTCAGAGAATCTGACACAGGAGAAACATGGTAGATCCAGTTGCAGATAGCTGCAAAAAGGGCTGAAAGTATCCTTTTGTCAAACTGCATCTGAATAAGGAAAATGTACTAGATGTACTAAAGAGAATTTGAAAAGGGACTGGGCCTGGGTAGGCAGAAATGCCTTGTTTATGCACCAGCTCATAGAAGATAGCCTAGGAATACTTCAGATACAAATGGGGTTTTGACCTTGCAGTGGAGTTCTGAAAATATCAGAGAGGATTGGATGGCTGGTGTAGGAGTGGTGTGGCAGATGAAGGAATGAATGATTGAATGTAAAGTAATACAAAGCACATATTTTCATCCATGCCTTGTTTCATAACACAGTGACTCCCCAAACTCCAAGACAGTTTGGTCTCTGGACTAAGTACTGCCTCATTTTTTCTCTTAAATCCGTGCCTGATATTCATAAGGATTTAAGTTATATAATAGCTTTCCACCACCTTTTCAGTGATCTATGGAGTTTTCTCCATTTTAACAGCCTAAAACATTATGAAAATATGTATTTAGGCTAAAAATGAAAACAGCTACTTTCTATCCTAATAGCCTACTTACTAAGATTCTTTTAAACAATGCAGTGTCCTGTCTCTTTCCTACAGAAATTGGACATTAAATGGCAGACAGAATAACTTAAGTTAATATTTAAATTTGCTCATTTTAATGCAACAAAAAATAAGTGACTATGAAAAAACCACATTGCACTGTGAAACACCAGGAAAAAGTCATATCAGGATTTGAGTTTTTCCCCTTTGCTGACCATATATAGAAAGGATTGCTCTGGAGCTATGTTCAGCCTCTGGATCTTCAGCAAGGCTCTTCATCTAAGGCCTTAAAATAGAAAGTATTTTGACTTGCTGTGGAATGTAAACATTGAATTCTCTATATGACATACTTAATTTCAGTATTACATCTAATACTTTGATATCTTTCACATTAGGTTTTCTTCCCCTAGAAGAAATTGCTATTTTAGGATTAGGTGAAACCTCAATGAAGGTATAGGTAAGACAGCTAGTTGTCACTTACCACAGGTATCAGCAACAGTGAAATTCCTTTTTGGAGGTTAGTAGGAACAACTGACTACAACAGAAGCACCACACAGGTTGTATGGAAGCACAGGTATCTGTGGTGCACGTTCCAAATTCTGGTACACTGGCGTTTGTTGGGGCAAGAGAAACACTGATGATGTTGATGTGACCACGGAGAAAGCCATCAGAGGTTTTTGGCCACTCTGCCGAAAGACAAAAGGCTTAGAGCTGGAAGTAAAAGAGCTGACTAAAGGTGTATTCGTGCTTGACTATGGAAATCACAGACATTACGAAGGCAATTACCTCAGAGTAGGAGAACCTGCTGATGACTAATTATTTTGGTGTAAAAGAAAACAAAGTAAAACCACTCAAGATGCCATGTGGCTGCTGATTTCTCTTAGGTGTAAGGATATATAGAAGCAAGGAATATGAAGCAAGGAAGAGCAAAAAGATTATGAACATCCAGCACCTGCAAGAAAAGCAACGATGGAAAATAAAAGCAGGTGTGAGAAAGAATCAAAGGGCAAAACAAAGAGGAAACCTTTCTGCTTTCCACACCCCATAGTTTTTCCCTTTCTTACCCCTTTGTAATCACATATTCCCCCACTTTATGCAGGAAGCTACTTTAGTCATTAAAATACAGCTTTGGAAAGTGAGATTCAAAATAAGAGCGATCTGTGTCAAATGCAGAGCATGCAGAAAGTCCCTCTCCCAGAACATAAATATGTTTACTTTCTCACAAATATAGTGTGCTTTAACTTAAAAACTGGGAACTTTGCAAAAAGCGTTGTGGAAGTTACTTTTCCAACTACAGCAAAGCATAAGGGGGAAAAGTGTACATATAAATTAAATTTTGTATATGTAAACTGTGTAATATGTTTAATATGCAATCCTCATTTTGGTCGGTAAACAATACTTTGTTTTTAATCTTCTTATCACAAAAGTGCATTATTAGCAGGTATCGACTAAAAATAGATACTCCAGAAAAAATACAAACTATATCAGACTATTGGTAATAATTTCCATGTTTTAGAATTCTCATTCATTTTTTTAAAAAATTTTTTCTTGATACATCAGCCTTATCAGCTGTTGCCATATTTTTAATAATCTGTTGTTTCTTTAACCTTGTAAAGTTTTCTAAATGAATAAGTTAAAAGCATACCTGTGCTAACAGCTAATTGAAGCTTTTTAAGAATTTTAGCAAACCTGAATTTGTTTGCCTTAGTATTCTATATCATTTATTTAGTAGATCAGAAAATAAAAGGCATTAACGTTCCACCTTAAATGTCAATAATTTTAAAGCACAGCTGTCTAATTGTCACTGAATTGTCTGAGATCTTCATTATGAAGATATCTTCTTCTAAGTGAGATGAAGGGATATTAAATCTTTCATTAAGATATTTTTCTACACTCTCTTATTCAATAATTTTGGCCAAATTACAAAATAAACAATCCCATTCTATGTACTTTAGCAAGCTTCTGTCTAAAATTTTCCATTCTAAAAAAAACAACCACAATCTTTGTTCTGTTCCAACTCATACTGGAATTATTAATGCATTCCTTTTCTCTGGCTGCTTCCAGAATCATCCTTGAAAACCAGAGTATTTGAAACCTACATTTATTTTCATTTGTAAGTGAACTTTATGGTAATTTTTGTTCACTGAATTCATGACTCTACATCTCTGCATGTCATTGTGTTTAATTGTATTAATTATTAACAGAAAGATTGCAGGAAATTTCTACTTCTAATGCTTTTTTATTCAGAAACCAATAAAGAAATCATGGGCCTTTTTTGAGGATACAGAAATCTTTGGAAAAGCACTTTTAAAAGCAATAATATTTTTAAGATAAAGGCAGAAAGGGAAAATAAATTTCTAAAATGGTAACATTTCCCTTATGGAAAAAATCCAAAATTAGTAAGCTGGTGTAGCTGCAGAAAGTAGGTTAAAAATACTTTCAGGCTTTTTACTCTTTGCATTTATTAATCCCTATGAAGTTAATGCATTTGCACAGACTTCTACAGAACCTGAAGTGTTTGATTTATGTTGAATCAATGTATTTTATTTGTTGAAAATGGATCCATTAAAAGTTTTTCCTTTTATTGCTTAAGGAATTTCTTCTCCCCCAGTATAAAACACCCATGACAAAAATAAAAACACCATGAATATGCTGCCCGTGAGAGCAAATACGGAAACAAGAGAACTGACATTGATTATTTTCTCACTCTGCCAGCAGGCCTGCTTATGACACAAACATTGGTGTATGGATTAGTGTGTAGATTAACCATGAAGGGGTGAATAAGATGGAGTTGTGTATGTTTCGTTAGAAAAGGTCTCATCTGTGCCATAATTTGAAATTCTGTTGTTAAAGTCAGTCCACCAAACAATTCCAAAGGTAGTACAATCCTCCTTTTTTTTCCTTTAATAAAGTTTTTATATAGAATGACTTCCCGCTTTGAAGAATCTCATATTTCACTCCAGTAACATCCTTTATACAGTATATATATTTATGCCTCCTTTTTTTTATACTAACCAACTTAAGATGAGGTTGACACCCTTTATGGAAACTCCAGGTATGACACTTGACTGGTCATAGATTATACATGTAACAAAACTAACAGAATTACAAGGCCAAAAAAAATTCCATATGTATTAAAAAAAGCAAATACATCCTTTAGATATATTTTTCTCCCAAGTATATTGCTTCTCAACATATTGAAACAACATGGATCTTGAGTTCATCTCATAGCCCAGGCTTGGATTAAGCCAATTTGTGTGATTTAACAAGCTGAAGTGATTTAACTACAGAAAAAAACTCTTGGTCTATAACTAGATTTTGTAGAGCTTATGTTTTAATTACAGCTCTTTTAGAATTTCTAGTGGCTACAGTGGCAGATTTAATTAATTCAAATTCACCTAAAAGTAACATAATGCCAGATTGTGTTTGAAGAAACCTGGATGATCAATCAGAAATCTTTAAACTGTCAGTTGCCTTAGCTCTGTTCAGTCAAAGAGACGACAGAAATAACACCACTGCATTAATGCCACCAGAGAGAGCACTCAACAGCTAAGAGGGGAAAAGCAAAGCCTTTTCCCCAAAAAACTTGTCTTTGTCACTTTGAAGGGCTTACTTGTAGGTGGGATGCATAGAAAAATACTGGAACACTGTATACACTCTATCCTCTGTGCAGAATGGACATGAATTAATATTCACTGTATGTTTCAGGATTTAGTATTGCTGGCATAATATTTATAACAAATATCACTGCAATAAAGACAACTGAATTTCTTAAATAGACTCCTTCGAAACAGACTCAATTCATCTTCTTTTAGGAGTATTTGATATACTCCAAGCTTGGGGTATAGTAAGGTCATTCCAGCACTTAGATAGGATTTTCTGTCACTTCCATTTTGTTCTAATATTTGTGGTTATCAGTGCCACACAGGGAAAAAAAAGGCATCAATTACCCAGGAAATTATTCCAAAAAGCAGACAAAGCAGAATAGAGATCATCATCATTCTCAATAATATTCCTTAAATGTTTGGCAGGAAAGACAAGTTCTCTTCACAAGAAAAATGTGGATAGTAATACCTTTTATAAGGAATGTCACAAACTTCCCTGAAATCTCAAGAGACAGAACTAACTTAATATTCACCTTCTGCAATGAGTTTGGAAGTGACAGCCCTATTAGCAATCTAATTAGCAATCCGTTTTACATGGCTAAATTAATTTTCATGGCTTAATTATAAACCCTTTATGAACCTAAAACTTTCAGATGCTCCATTTTTAATAAGAAATGTTACCTTAAAACTCATCATAGTGAACTACTAATTTAAATTTCTACAGTGAGTGATGCATAAAAATATATTAATGACTATATTCCCATACTCCTTTTAAATAATAAAATACCAACCACATGCATTCTTCATTGCTTTTATATTACAGTGCAAATACAACTGTATTTTAATACAAGTATGCAATTAAATTTTTGCAAGTACACTTTGCTCTGGAATCTGCTTGTGATAAGATATGACTGGATTGTCAGGATATTACTTTCACTAGTGCACACGTTGTTCATTCAGCACAGTCTCATGAGGGATACATCCAGCTAGAAGGTAATGTAGGCAAGTCAGAGTAGACCTATAAAGCCAAAGAGCTGGTGATAAAGATTTAATGTCCACACTATACCTATTCCAGCAGTGGTGGGGTATGCTTTTTAAACTTTGGGATAACTCTAGCTTGGCCTGACTGAATGACAATTTGCATCTGAAGCTGCACCTTGAGCACATCTTCCAGAATAGTTTCATCCAAAAGAAAGCCAAAAAGGACACTGAAAGGATTGACTAGAACTGCTTCAAAATGCAAACCAAAGCATAAATCAGGAATGAACAGCTTTGCCTCAAACCAAGCTCTTGAACCAGATATAAATTGGACACACCCTTGAGATCAACAAATTGACCTTTTTGTCCAGAGACTTTTTGTTGGAATCTGATAATAAAATGCAAATTTCACACTTGTTACTGCTGAAATCAAAATCTCTGAAACTTCTGAGGACACCAACTGCTCTGTATAATCCAATAATCAAACCATTCTTATCCATAACCTTTGATCTGGAAAATAAAAGGATTTGACTTCAAATGAAGGGGAAAAAACCAAGAGACAGACTCCTCAACCTCTTATAGGTTCTTAAATGATGAGTAGTAATAGACTCCCTTTCAAGATAGAAATTCCAACAGTATGGGAGCTCAAAATGTACACTGAACTTGCCTCTTGCATATCACTATCATCTTATGAAGAAAAGTTATCTCTGTAATGGTCTTTCCTAATTCACTTTAAAGGAAACAAGACCTTCATGATTGGCAATGGAGAATTTAGATAAGGTATAGGTCAGGCTGCCTGGAAGAAGGAAGCAAGAAAATGCACTGAAATAACAGTGACAAAAGGTGCACAAAGCGACAAAAGACACAAGAAAATGCAAAGAAAATAGACCATGGAATGCCCAGGTCAATTAACCCAGTGGATCAAAAATAAAGATAGATTTGGCCTTGGTCCATTTACTCCCTCAGTATTCCAGACTGAGCCAACAAGAAGAGCCCATAGACTTTCCATTTGTTTCACTAAATGCAATAGATCCCCTGTTCTCAACTCAAATAACAGCTTGATGCTGGATGAAGAATATTCCTTTAGGACAGTCAGCTGTGTTATGACCCAGTCTATCACCAGTGCAGAGCAAGGTACGCTCTCCTAGCTAGCCCAGGCATTCACAGACTGCTGTAGGTGTGCATATCCCATTCTTCACCCCTAACAGCAAACTACAGCTGTCCACTCTTTGATCCAGACAGCATTCTTCTGCCTCTCTCAGAGCTTTCACCCCTCTTTAGAGAGCTTGTTTTACTGTCATTAGAGGAAAATGAAGGTTTTCTTCTTCCTTCTTTTTCTAAGCTGAAAAATGGCCACTTGTTTGCAGGTACACAGAGAAAAAACTTACAAATTTCAGTTGATGATTCCATGAAATCAGCAAAGGATTTTGAGGATTTCGAAATCTGCTGCCTGGAAACTACATGTAAGAAAAATCTTACATGTAGTAAGATTTTTAGTAATCTTAGTAATTTTAGTAATCTTAGTCCTCAAATCTTAGTCCTCAAAAGTTGTGTTTTAGAAAAATGAGCAATATAATACAAGTCTTCCTTCACATTAGAAAACTTTTACTTTTCCTTCTCTCAGTCAGCTTCCTCAGTTAGAAATCTGTTAAATATGAGATTGCACAAGTGAATGTTCCAATATTAATGTTTCTCTTGTGGTTTTTCACCTCCTCATTTATAACTTAGAGAAAGTTAGAATTTTGTATAATATTTTGCCGTTACTTATTAATTGCTTAATGGTCAATGTTTCAATCAGCTGTTTTGCATTTTTTAGCAGCCAACAAAAACCACAAAAGTTTAATATTCCTGAAAGGTAGCTCTGATATTTCAGAGTGCAGTGTAGAATTCTACATTTTAGTAAACTATAACTATTCACACAGCCTTAAAGATCTCAACCTTTTCAAGCGGATCTAGGTTTTCTGATGGAGTGACCTCTAGATTTCTCTCTCGCAAGTGACAGAGGTCACTGACATGCAAGTGCGTCTTGATGAGCTTGAAAGGCAAAGTTAAGAGCTGAATTTAAACTCTTTCCTAACCAAGGTTTCCCCCTTTGTTGTGAAGAATGTGAAAACAGTTTTAATAGAGACCATTAAAAAAGGCAGAAATGTTGACAGTAAAATTAACTTCAATGTAATTTTGTAGCTCTGTTATTTACCATAATGTTGTAAGAATATACAACTGAAAAACTGATCTGAGAGTCTTACAGCTGCTATGGATACATGGCTGTGGCAATGATGTGTTTCTTTCCTGATGAACTAGCAATATAAATATATCTGTTATTTACAAGTATGTTGCTTCATCTATCAAGGCTGCACAGAACAGACTGCACTAAGTAGGTAAGTGAAGCATGGCAGAGAGTGATAAAAATGACAAATTACTCCCACTTCAGTTATGCTAATTCTGAGCCATGTTTACAATGTTTACAACCCCTTTTAAGGTAATGACTTCAAGAATAGAGCTTTAATGAAGATTGCATCAGAATATTCAAATTAAAATATTCCTTTTCAGGTTATTTCACTCAAATAAAGGGAATTCAAAAGCCCAACTCAAAAAAAAAAAAAAAAAGAAAAAGAAAGAAAAGAAAAGCTCAAAGGATTTTAAATGCTCGACTCAATAATACAAAGTACTAATTTATCTGGGAGGAAAAGGTCTGCATGATTACAAAGCCCTATTTCTGTGACACCAGTTGTATAATGAGAATGGCTCTTTGAAGTCAGGACAGCCAGTGAAAATCATTTGATATCTACCCAACAATGGGATGCAATAAGTTTCAATATTTCCTTGTATTTAGCTCCTTCATATCCCTGTAAAGAACTAGAGGGCAATTTAAAGCAGGAGGCTAATTGAAATGCTTTTTTAAATTGCCTGGAGAAGCTTAGGCAGGTTCTTTTACAGTAAGAACAATAGTCCAACATCTTTCATGCCAGGGTTTGGCAGCATGGACAACCCCAGGCTTTCCCCAGGTATACTTGTGGGATAATTGTCAATAGGTGGAAGCAGCTGCTATCTGAAACATCCTTGATTTAACTAAGGAAGAAGAGACCAAGATTTGTGCCAAAAGCAAACCTTCCAGGACAGTAGAATAGGATGTTCTATCCTCACAGTTTATGATGTCATGGGTGGACATTGAAAGGTGTTAAAAGCTAGGCTTCACAGCAAGGCTTCACTGCAAGCACTGCTCCTGGGGTTGCAATAGATAGATGGTTACAGAAACAGATTACTTCTTGGTCTTTGGTGGATTTTCCCTTCACCAAGAAGATTTGTGTTTGACTCCACCCTCCTGGGATTAATGAATGGTGTCAGCTTCATGCAGGGAGGAAGAACAGATCTAAAGGGGCAGTGTGCTCCCCTTCTGCCAAAGGCCAGGGCAAAATCCGAGCTGGAGGGCCTCTGTACTTCTGCTACAATGTGACACACTCAGAAATTGAACCATCCCTTTACATGAAAACCCAGTATCTACCCTGTTTTTCCATGGCTGTAATGACAAATATTTGAGACAAAACTTCTTTCATACCAGGTGACAGGCAGACACTGAGGTACATAATCTGCTGCTACCCTTTGGTCCAAGAGCAAAGGACACGGAGCTGGGGGAGTGTTTTCTGTGGGGTACACCTGCCATGCAGTGAGAAAGGAGTGGGTGGATTTCTGGCAAAACTATTGGAAAAGGAGCTGCTATATTTGTTATCTACAGGTACATACTCTTCTCCTGCAATTTGCTCTAACTTTATGATTCTGTGACCTTTCCTTTAAGCCTATCACTGTTCTTTTTCTATTGTTGGCTTTGGTCTTTCTGTTTGAACCAGATCTGTGGAGGAGATCTAGAAAAAATCAGCAGTGTTTGTTATCCTTACAATGATGACTTCTCTGGACAATAGTTCAGAAGACAAAAAGTACTCAAGGTTGTTGCCTAACAATTCTTAGGTATCAATAAACATTTAATAGAGTCTTGAATATCTCCTTCACTATGCAAGGATTTAATTTCAATCTAATATTCACTTTGTATTAAGCAAAGGACCCCAGTGACAAAAAATAACAATTCCATAGGAAAAAAAAGAACAAAAAACAGGCACTGAAGAAGCAGAATTGAATGACTTGTTTTGAAGATATTTGATATAGAGGATATACTTCATACCGATGCAATCTATAATTATTTGCAAGATCTATTAAGTTTAGTAAGTTTAGTGGGTTTGTTACTAAAAATAAGTTTCCTTTTGGAATATCCCATCTGAACTAGTAAATCTTATTAGAAATGAGCAACCCACTCTGCCTACATAATTTTTTAACTCTGCCATTACAAATTTTGCTTCAAATACATAAAAAAACTAAAATTAAATTATAGCTTACTTCATTGTTTACTTTGTACGTAATTAAGACATGAAGCATATTACAGTGGTTGGGGTCATGAAAGCATTGCTGTGCTGTCAAACATTCCCATTCTTCAGAGACATCCCATGCTTCAATAAACCCACCTGTACAGACTTAAAATGCCTAAAAAACTATTGTCCATACACAATGCCAGCACTATCTCTCAGAGAGTTGGCAGTAATCTCTTGTCAGCCTCACTTTTCTTGGCTTTATAGACTGACAACAGCAGTAGAGTTGGACCTGGGATGAGGCAATATGCAGAGGTCACAAACAAAGATCACACACCTCAGCTGTCTAAGTGAATTAAAAAGCTTCAAACATGCATCTGGTTGTTATGGTAACCATGCACAAATTAACAAATCCTTTTAATATACTTTTAACATAATGTCTCCTATGATATTTACATGGTTTTCCCCTTTGTGACACCCTCCAAAAACAGTTCTATACCGTTGCTTTCCCATATTTTTAATTGAGGACAATAAAACATATAAATCATATTTTCAAAACACAATAAAAGACCTTTTAGGTATAATTAAAAATTATGTTCAGTTTGTTACATCAAAATCTGACAAGGATTTATGGCATAAAACCCAAATTCCTCCAGCCTGTGTTTTTTATAGCAAAAATATTTTGCACTACTAATTTATGCATATTCCATTCTTGAATTCAAAATCGGAAACTGTTTTAGCTAAATAATACAGATGATAATTTTCTAATGCAAATTGCATTGCACCAGTGATGATGCAATTACTAAATCACACAATATATAAAGATTAATTTCTGGACTAAAATTTGTGGATATCCAAGAATCAATGACTACAACATGACCAAAATTTCTTAAAAGAAGACAGATCTCCATTCCAATGCAAACTGTATTCTTCTATAGAGCTAATTTTCTAAATCTGAAGACCATTATTTTGAAGGAGAAGAATCAAGCAAAGATATGACTATGTGTAAGTAGCTGCTAAAGAGAGATATTCAAAGAAGATAGGAGATTAAAAATATTTTAAATTATATATATATATTGATATAGCAAAGACCATTATTTTGAAGGAGAAGAATCAAGCAAAGATATGACTATGTGTAAGTAGCTGCTAAAGAGAGATATTCAAAGAAGATAGGAGATTAAAAATATTTTAAATTATATATATATTGATATAGTAAATGAAAAAGGAGTAAAATGTTTAGGGAAGTTAATCTCTGGGAAAACTCATAGGTAGTAAAGGTAAAGCAAATGAGAATGAAAGCTTTTAAAGTATACTTAGAGCAAAATATATTGTTACAGTGGTATAGTCTCACTGTTGGATTTTGATATTCACTATAAAGTTGAAAAGAGTTTCTTAGCTTTATGATATGTGCTTAAAAAGAATTAAGAATGAGGTGTTCCAAAGAAAATCCTGGATGTACATACAGACAGGGGAATGAGATGCTAGAAAGCAGTGCTGTGGAAAGGGAGCTCTGGGTCCTGATCAGTGACCAGCTGAACATGAGCCAGCAGTGCCCTGGCAGGCAGAAGGGCCAGCCCTGTCCTGGGGGGCATCAGGCACAGCATGGCCAGCCAGGCAAGGGAGGGGATTGTCCTGCTCTGCTCTGCTCTGGGGCAGCCTCACCTCGAGTGCTGGGGGCAGTTTCAGTCACTGCAATGTAAAAAGGACAATAAGTTATAAGAGAGTGTCCAAAGGAGGGCAATGAAGATGCTGAAGGGCCTAAAGGGGAAGATGTACGAGGAGTGGCTGAGGTCACTTGGTCTGTTTAGCCTGGAGAAGAGTGAGGAGAGGCCTCACTGCAGCCTACAACTGCTTTGGGAGGGAAGGCACTGATCTCTTCTCTGTGCTGACCACTGACACGACCCAAGGTTTAGGTTGTATATTGAGAAGAGGTTCTTCACCCAAAGGGTGGTTGGGCACTGGAAAAGGTTCCCCAGTGAAGTGGTCAGAGTTGGCACTTGACAGAGTTCAAGAAGCATTTGGAAATACTCCCAGGCACATAGTGTGACTCTTGGTGTGTCCTGTTCAGGGCCAGGAGTTGGACTTCAAAGATCCTTGTGGGTCCCTCTCAACTCAGAATGTTCTGTCAATTTGTGAAGTGATTTAAAGTTTGATTTACAGTGCACTAGTAATAGGAAATTTCAAACAGTCCTGTGAAGTCTAAAATTGAGCCCTTGGTAATTTACACCTCAAAACTTCTGGATGAGCATATTGCTGGTTTCAGAATTGCAGGAACATTCAAGAAGCCAGAAAGGATGCCAATGCTCTACAGATACTCAACAAGAGTAATGGCAGGTAATGATAGGCTTGGTAGCCAGCCAAAAAGCCTAGGGGAAAAAAAAAAAATCCATTAATAAATATAGAACAATAATTAATTTATGACAGCCAAAATAGTTTTACAGAATATAGGCCTCATCAAACAAATCAAAAAATTTTGTATGAGACTAGGAATGAAAAAGATAGCTGGATATATACAGTACCCTGAAAAACTATTTCAACATCCATTAACTATCACTGATCTTGTTGAAGAATTAGCACTACAAAATATCAGTCTGTTCTACATGACAGAAGCTGAGAACAGTTCAATAATTGTATATCAAAAAGAGGATACATTTGTCCTTTATCTTTAAAATCAATATGTTACTAGCATTCTCCAGGGTTCGTTCCAAGGCTTGAAGTTATTCAAAAGGAAAATTAAGATTCAAATGAAGATAGACAACTACTTATAATGAAAGTGTGGCTGGCCCCCACTAAATAACATCATCATTGATAGCATCATTACGCCTAGGGTTAGGGTTCCAAAAAGCACAAAGCCCAGAGCTCCAAGCACACTGCAGCTGCAAAAGGCATGCCAAGGGGAACACAAAACTGTGAAAACATGGCTTCCTCCACAATTTCTGCTTGTCACAAGCCTCACCCCTATGCAGATTTTACAGCCTAGGGTTAGGGTTACAGCTACACCTAGAGTTAGGATTCCGAAAACCACAAAGCCCAGAGCTCCAAGCACACTGCAGCTGCAAAAGGCATGCCAAGGTGAACACAAAACTGCCACAACATGACTTCCTCCACAGCTTTCTCCTTGGTTTCAGCCTTACACCCATGCAGATTTTACTGCCTAGGGTTAGGGTTCCACCAAGGGTTAGAGTTTTGAAATCCACAAAACCCAGAGCTCCAGGAACACTGCAGCTGCAAAAGTCATGCCAAGGTGAACACAAAACTGCCACAACATGACTTCCTCCACAGCTTTCTCCTTGGTTTCAGCCTTACACCCATGCAGATTTTACTGCCTAGGGTTAGGGTTGGAGTTAGACCTAGGGTTAGCGTTCTGAAAACCACAAATCCCATAGCTCCAAACACACAGCAGCTGCAAAAGGCATGCCAAGGGGGCACAAACCTGCCACAATATGGCTTCCTCCACAGCTTTTTCTTTTGAACCAGTCTGAGCCCATGGCTGTCTTTACTGCTCTGCCTATGGTTAGGGTTTCGCCTAGGATGTCATCAAGCTTGCTTCCTATTTGAGCACTTGCAAAATAAATGCACTTGCAAGTATAGGAAACATTTATGTCTGAGTCTCTCAAACAACAGAATAGTGGTCAGTAAAGTTCCTTAGAAATTTGAAAATGAGACAGAAATAAATGGTCAGGTCTTTTTCATTAGTCATAAATTAAATTTCACAAGTATCTTTTCTGAGCCCATTTCTTCTCTTACATGTGCATAAAAAAACTGGAATAGAAGATGAAGCCTCATGTGAGGCTGTTTGTTGATGAAATGTATAATCCAGCCTATAAAAGTTGAGGGCTGGCTGCCAAGTCCTTACAGTAACAAACATGAGGTCTAATTAAATGTAATGTATATATACATAAGGCAAGGTACCAAAGTAGTTAAACCAAAAAACATCAAATCAAACAAAGAACAGGAGCTTTCAACATCAGCAATACTATCTATTTTTAATTCTGCCACCTTAATTTTTTTTCCCATGCAGAGAGCTTTAAATCCAAAATTTTCAAAATTCAAGCTGAGACAAGAAAAAAAATCTTGAACACTTTCAGCAAGAAGGCTTATTCTGAGCTAGAAATACAAACAACTGAAAATGCGGAGTGTATTGGGAAGTGCTGAACAATATGATGAGAAGTTTTCTGGTATCACCTCTGCTCTGTTGCATGTTAGTAGTATCTTGCCCTTCATCCTAGTATTTCTTGGAGATTGTCTTCATCTACTGGCTCAGAGCGCCCAGTAGATGTGAGGTGAGCTCTAATTTTTCCACCAACCTCATTCCCTTTATTGCATCATTAAAAAGCTGTATAAAGAATGTTCATTCAAGTGTTTTAGAAGTTTTCTATGATTCCCATTCACGTTCAGACCTGTTACTCTGAAGACAGGTTATCTTTCTTTCTTTTAAAACCTAGCATAGTAATATGAAGTGACAAACATCACCATTTTGAGCTACATTTACTATGTCCTGAATCTCCTAGTCAAAAAAACTTAAATAAAATATCTTTATAATAGATATAGTCAGAAAGATTGACGAGAAAAATGAAGCAGTAAACTGATGCTGAGTATTTAAGTTGAACTGGTGGGAGGTACCCATGGTTCTGGAAAAACCGATCATTTACCAATGTTGATAGAAAAAAAATTGAACTCATGGATTAGAATGTAAGTCACAACACCAGGTCTACTAAAAGGAAAGAGTAACTGCAAATGCTTTGGATACTAAAGTGAGAAAGACAATTTGCAATATAACATGAGTCACCTTGGACAGAATATTAGAACACCTGCAAAAGCTACTGTGTGAAGCAAAGCTATCGAATGGCTGTCACCTGAAAAATAATGTTTGGCAAGAGCTACCGTGAACAGCATATTAAACCTGAGCTGGCTTTGTAAAATGGTAAAACAAGCACAGTTGCATAGAAAACATAGAGAAGGCAAACAATTTATTCTTTCAATATGGGCACATGATTAGAAAAATGGTCAACACATTAAATCCACAGACCACTTTATTACCACCCTACCACAGAGGTTGGGCCATAAAAATTTCTGTCACACAAGCAAGTTAAAGATGCTGGTGCACAGATATTAACAAGATTTCTGATCAGAAATTTGTGCAAAGACTGCAGCTGACAAGCCAATGAGGTCATCAACACAGGCCCAAAGGGTAGAGACAACTCCAGCCAGACATCTCAGGATGCTAAACTTATGGAAGAGGAGGAGCCACAGCAGAAACAAGTGAGAGGAAGTTAATGCTGAAATCTAAACTCTGATATGAATAGTCATTTAGCTACAAAATAAATCTGGATAAGACTAATCTGGATTTCTCTACTCCACTTTGCACTGCTTTGTATGAGCTCAACCTTCTGAAGTTGTCGATCAGCTGAAAAATAATTTCAGGGATGCGTGGAAGGACAGATGCAAATGGAAGGAAATACTATTTTCCCCTATTGAGCAAGGAACCTCAGCTTAATTCTACCTTCCCAGCCTCTCACTGCCTGCTAAACCAAAAGGAATATCTTGAGGAAAAGCAACAAAAATTACTGAACCAGCAATTTATAAGGCTGAAGCCCTTTCTCAGTAGAAAACCAGAATCACTAGAATGGTTCTAGAGAAGCTAAGAGAGAGTTAGTATTGATTTCATCATCATGTGCTTAGGGAAGAAGAATGGCTCGGCAGGTTTTCTCCCTATAGATATCCACAGCAAAGCATGAGAATCACATTACATGAGGAAAAGGAGATGTGTCTCATGATTCTTGGTGCTTGGAAAAAAAATGAGACAGATGAAAGAAGAATTAAAGATTTTGCGAAATGTTCAGGTTGCCTCCTGACTGTAATACTGTAAATACTGAAGCACTGGAAACTGAGAAGATTCATAAAATCAGGTCCTAAGTCCACTTCTTTTCCCCACTTACCACAGTTGGCCGCACCTGTTTTCCCAGTAAAAATGAATTCTGATTCACATCCCACAGTGCAATTCAAGGCAGCAATGGCAGGGAGAAGAAATTATTTAACAGAGCTAGTATTGGTACACATACCTGAGCACACTTCTACAGCTCTGTAGTTCTCCTTCATGTACCTCCTACTGACCCCTCTCTATACAGGCTCCTCTCTGTCTGTACAGGTAGTTCTTACTAATTTATCTTCAAAAAGGTTATGTGGGATGAATACATTAAATGTAACCTGGTGTTGGCTCTGTGTTTCAAAAATGAAAACATCAACCATAATAAGATACTTAATACTTTAAAAAAGCATCATAGGATCTTTTGTATGGAGATCAAGCATACTTGGTGTCAATGCAGCCTGCTTGGTAAGGGATTGTGTTGAAAGGTGCTGGGCGATTTCAGCTCTCCCTGTCTTCAATGCTGTTAGAGGCCTCAGCACGTACAAGGAAGTTCTTGGCACTTCACAAGGATTGGGACAGAGTGAGAACATTAGGAGATAGTTTGCTTTCTAATATTTTAGGTCTGACTCATCCAGACTTGACATTTACAGCCTTATAAAAATATGAACATCTCCAAGAGTAATTAAAAGAGAGCCAGTCTAAAAGAGCTATTTATATCAAAGAGAAAAGAAATAACTTTGTGTTGACTGTCTAAAAAAGCGTGACAAAGCCTAATTACATTTATTCAAAATCTAGCCCAAATAAAATGTCAAGATGATGGCTCTCTTTCAAATTTAGACTGCATAAGGAACATACAGGGAAACAGACTGTAATAGATATAACCAAATCCAAGTCTGTATTAAATGAAAAGCTGTTACAAAAAAAGCAAACCATGTTCATAAAAGTAACATCATGACAAATTAGAGGAAAATAAACATCATCTTCTTGCCTTTAAGAGGACACTAATTCAGTGTCACTGACTGAAGAGGAGAACAGGGACATGAGGAGTGAGGGATGAGGCAGTGGGGAGAATTTCTTAGAAATTATTAACCTTCTTAAACAGCAGGGTTTAAATGGCAGCAGAAGCACATTAATCTAGATTCTTAGTCAAATTCAGCTGCTCAGGTTCCCTCTCAAGATCCCCTGCAGAACCAAGCTCAAGCTGTTAACTGAAGCAAAAAGCCAAATTGCTGTCTCTTCCCTGAAGTAAAGATATATTGCCCAAATGATTTCCAGTACTGGAGCAAAGGAAAACAAGGGCAAATGAATGAAAAGAGCACATTTGAAAGTGTTCAGAACAGAAATCCTGAGTGAAGAAAGAGTGATAGCTATAGAAAAAAAAAAAGAAGAAATTAAGAACAGCTCCTTAACTGGTTCTCAAGTCTCTCTCACATATACCTTCTCCTTGCTTACCCTCCTACCAGCTAATTTAATCTTTGAATCAATTGCTGCCTGTCCTTATTTTTCTCTCCCCTCCCTTCTCCATTGGTAACTGGGTTTAATTTCACAGTTCATAACACTGGCAGTCTCCAAACTCTTTGTGGTTTGCCCTCTAGAGGCTCTCAACCATTTTATGTACCACAAATGAACACAGTACCTCCTCAGGGATTAATCCTGCTATCCTTTAGCTGAGAACTCTCCCTATGGAAGAAGTCATACTACCTGTTTATCCAGAGAAAGATTACAAAGTCAACAAAAATAACTCCAGTGTCATCATTAAGACATGATCTAATTAGGACTGAAAGAAGTAAATCAAAAGTCATTTCTATAAAGCTGCTTCTTTCTACATACTCTAGACGAGTCATCAAAAACCTACAAGTATGTTGAATACCAGTATTCAGACAGCATCTCTGCAACATCACATAGTACAGGGAAGTTTTATTAAAACAAGGAACTTGAGATCTCCGTCCAATTCTAATTACAAGCTCACACTTAGTTCTGTAACTGCCAGATGTCAAGTCAGAGCTGCCAAAGTGAAGCAGAACAGATGGCATAGACCCATTTAAGGCTCTGAGTTTTGAGAATGGGTTTGGGGATTGCATAGTGGGATTTTTCTTGTGCCAAATAAAGTACAAGGGGATTTTTCAGCATCTATAGGAAAAAAATAATTTCAGGACAAATAAAAGACAATCCAAAGTCTCGAGCAAAATTAGCAGATACTTAAACTCCAATAATTTTTTTTCTCTAGCGGGAATTTTTATAATAAATCCTCCTGTCTGAATAATTTGTTGGTTTTAATATAAAAAAAAAATTTAAAACCTCAAGTCATTCTATAAAGTCACTTCATTCCTACAAAAAAAAAAAAACATAATGAAGCGCTTTAATACTGTAAATAAATCTTAGCTCTGAGTGGAGTGCAGTAGAGAAATGTCAGACTGAAAATTAAAGAAGTAAAATAAACAAAAATAATTTTATTTTCCCATTGCCTGTGGTAACATTCAAACTGAAATCTTACACCTGGTCTCCTATTAGAAGCTTAAAGGACTTTCATCATAGGCAAAGTGGCAAAATAGAACTGTTTACCACTGTCTCAAGTCCAAAGGAGAAAAAGTTTTAGATATTTGCCCTCTGAAATCACCAAACTCTTCTTTGCTCAGAAACAAAATCCAGAGTGATACTGAGGATCTGCTTCTTTGGTTCCAGTGGGAGCTGCAGATGACCAGCACATCTTAAGGCTGTGCTGTACATGACTGCTGAAGAGCTCTTTCTACTCTAATTCAAAGTGACAAGTGTTAAGGATGGCTTTTGGCACATGAACAACCTCAGTCCAAGAAACTGCTGTATTGGGTTTGCATGGCAAGGTTCTGGTGGGGGATGGGAAGGCTACAGGTGGCTTCCATGAGAAGCTGCTAGAAGCTTCCTCCATGCCCAACAGGGCAAATTCCAGCCAGCTCCAAAACACAACTTTCACTGGCCAAGGCCAAGGCCAAGGCCAAGGCCAATCAGAAAATGGAGTAGACCCTCTGTGATAACTTATTTATGAAGGGAAAAAAGTTATTGCGCAGAAGTAATTGTGTCCAGAGAAGACAGTACATGAGAGAAACAACTCTGCAGACAAAGTCAGTGAAGATGGAGCACGTGCAGCTGGAGCAGAGATTCCCCTGCAGACTGTGGTGCAGACCATGGGGAGCCAAGCTCTCAGGCTGTCCCCCTGCAGCCCTTGGACATCTGTGAGGTGCAGAGATCCACCTACAGTCTGTGGAAGAGACCCATGCTGAAGCAGATGGATGTCCACAAGAAGGCTGTGACCCTGTGGGAAGCCCACACTGGAGGAGGCTCCTGGCAGGACCTTTGGACCCATGGAGAAAGGAGCCCACACTGGAACAGGTTCGCTGGTGGACTTGCAGTCCTGTTGGGCCCCATGCTAAAGCAGTTTGTGAAGAACTGTAGCCCATGGGAAGGACTCATGTTAGAGAAGTTTGTGGAGGACTATGTCTCATGGGATTCACCCCATTTTTGAGCAGGGGAAGGACTTCGTTCCCTGAGGAGGAAGAAGCAGCAGAAAAAAACATCTGATGAACTGACCATAACCCCCATTCTCATCCCCCTGCACCACTGAAGGAGAAGAAGGGGAAGGAAGTGGAGAATCAAGAAAAAAGTTAAGCCTAGAAGGAGGAAGAGATGAGAGAAAAGAGGGTTTAAGATTAGTTTTACTTCTCCTTATTCTACTCCGATTTTGATTGGTAACAAAGTCAATTTCCTCAAGCTCAGCATGATTTGCTCATGACAATTTGTGATCTTACCCTGCCCTTATCTCAATTCATAAGCCTTTCATTATATTTTCTCTTCCCTATCCAGTTGGGGAGGGAAGAGAAAGAGTGGTTTTGCTGGGTGCCTGGCATCCAGCTGATGCCAAACAACCACAAGTGTGAGAGTAGGAGGCCAATTCTGTGCCACTGTAGTGCTGGTCTAGACAGTGTCTGCCCTGAACACACCAACAAGATCAGCCATTTTTCCTAAACAGACTGAGTTCCTTCTGTTTGAAACTTGCTTCCCTTGAGACTCTTTTTATCTCTTCATGTCTGCATCATTGCTATGCTGCAGTACTTAACCTCTCAGCCATCTTCCCAGAACAATGTTTGAAAATGGCTGTTTTCCCTTTGAGTCTGTGCAACATCAAGTGCTCAATGTTGCAAACTGCACAGCAAGGCAGAGGCAAATGACAAGAAACATACTCCTAAGTGTATTGAAGAATAGGTCAGTAAGCTCATGTAACATGCTGGGAAAGAATTTAGAGGAAGGATGCACTAATGTACTGAAAATAAAACCCTAGGCCTAGTTTTCTTCTGCTCAGCTTTCAATGTTTTACTTGGAAACCTGGCTGCCTTGTAGCCTATTACTATATTTTGCAACCATTAAATCCCTCTGTATAATCCAGTGCAATTCAGAGAACAAGAAGCCATAGAAAGGAAATCCCTCTTCTCAAGAGGGTTTGATTTTAATCCCTTCTTCCAAAGAAGGTATCTATGCACCACTCACATTCTAGGCAAATTTTTCACTTTTGTACTTACATTCACTCATTCTTTAACAGAACAATTCAAAAGCTTCAAACATCCCTTCCGTTTTTATTCCCCAACCTCAGTCTAATTGTGAGAGAAGGGAACAAGCTCTAGACTGGGAACACAAAAGAATGTGTAGGATTACAAGAAAGAAGTGAAGAATTATGCAATAGAAATACAGAAAAATTATTATTGTCTTTAACAGGGAAATCAGGCAGCAAGCCAAGCTGAGGAGCTTCTCCAGCAATCAGCCTCCACTCATGGTTCTCTGCTGTAATTGGTGAAACAGATTTAGGACCAAAGACTTAGGTTCACTAATTTATATCCCCTTCATTATTATTTTAGAGCTTATGGAACTTAGCCCTAAAAAGGAAAAGTTTTCCTTTAAAAATGGGGATAGGGAAATCAGGGAGGGTGATTAATGATGATATATCATTAATCTGCAACATAGAGATTAAACAATGAAAATACAACCTCTGGGGGAAAAAGATGAAGGTAGAAGAAGAGGGGAATAAATGAGCTAAATTAGAAAGCTCTAAAGTGAGATCTTTTTGAAGAGTAGCTATCTTGTCTGGCATTTTATTTACCAAACTATCAGGCTACACAGGCTATCACACACTTATCAGCTATGTACATCTCAATAACACTATCCTTTCTTGGTGAATTTTTCAAACAACCCTTTAAATTTTCCTTTATTCTTCAACGTCTGAAAGAGATTATTTTTAAACAAGTGAAGCAGCTCAAAAATATATTTATCTCTGCAAAAATACTGTTTATGAAAATGTGAACTTTTCAGAAGAGTTTCCAGTGAAATACCCTTAGACCTGAAACTCAACATCCATTTTCAACCTCTGCCAAATGAAGGAACCAAATATACCAGCCAGCCACCTAGACGGAAAAAAATAAGGAGAATGGCATAGAAATGCAGGAGGAGAGTAAGTATACTTCCTTAATGGCTGAAGATAATTCTTCCCCCTTTTTTTTTTCCTGTCCTAGTAATAATGGAGTTCCAGGAGAAGTAAAAAGTTATTTGCCTCATGCTCCTACTCACTCCATAAGGCAATTAAGCCTTTTGCTCAGAAGATGAGAAAAAGCTATACCACGTCAGCATAGAATGAGCTAAGTCAGTAAAGCTCTTTAGCCTAGTCTGCACTAGGCCCATGAGCTGTTTCTCCCACTTCTGGTAAGACTCATTTACTCCATGTCTTTTGCCATCTGTCACAACCTAACTGTACCTTACTGCCTCCTTTTCTCATCTTCTCTCCAAGTCTCATTTACAAATCTGTTTTGCTCTTTGCCTTTCCCTTCTGCAGTTTCTCACCTGAATCTTTCAAACATTTGAACCTGCAGAGCATTTTACAATGGAGTGGAGTTATTGAAGGAAGGGTGAACAGTATCCAGTAGACTGTTCCCTTAGATATCATAGGATCCATTCATAACTCTTGTTTTTAATCTGAGTTCCTCTCAAAGTGGAGCATTTACACACTGTTCTCATTCTCAGAGTACACATCTAAGGTCTCAGCCTAGTCCGACACTGAATCTCACGAGAGTCAGCTTGAACATCTCATCTGCCTTAACCACTACCATGTTATCAGTAAAGAACCAAAAAAACCTATTTCATTCTTAAAGCCTCTCAGATCTACAGAAGACTTGGATATAATTACAACCTACTACAGCAATGGGAAAAAATGTGTCTCGAGTCAATCAATGTAATTTTGTAATAACCATTCAGCATGAAGTGTCTGTTTGCAGAAGATTTTTTTTTTCTTAAAATAAATACATGATGAGATCACTGGTATTTTTCTCCCAGTTTTTGCACTGATTAGCTGTCTTGAAGATACTGAAGATATTCCTGATCCAGAAATATTAATCCCTGCGCATGAATAATTTCATCCAAGGTAACAGTTCTCTATTTTATATTATAATATAAAGTAACTTTTATATTCAAGCATTTATAAAATCATTGCCCAAACCAGAAGCAACTAGATCCATAAATGGGAAAAGCAGTAAACAACTTAAGATTTTACAAATTCTAAAGCCGTCAAAGTTTCTCTAAAACAAATGTTCACTGAAGGCTAGGATGAATACAGCAAGATAATGCAAGGTCATTTAACAAAATCTGCCATTTGTTTTCCTGGTCTCTCGCTCAGTTGATGCTTCTGCTGCCAGAATAGTGAAACCGCGGGAAGTCCTATTTAACACAAAAATTCCAGTTTGCAACCAGAAAAATATTACATATTGGTTTGTCATGTTATATGACTTCAATAATTGAATTTCATGGTGCTTTTTCATACCATTTTTTCATGGCATCAATAGTCAATTATTCTAATTTTGTCAAAAATATCATAGAAATGATTCAATGACAGAAAAAATCATACAGAAGGGAAAGTATTAAGAAAGTATAGAAATTCTTGAAGAGTAATCATTAAGAAATAGGCATTTTGATTTTCTAAACTCTAATGAACTTGAAGTTAACATTTTCCCTTGAAAATCTATCTAACATGTCTTCCTGCATGAAGTTAGAGGTTGTTGTTCACTTTAAATTATGACACAGAGGCACTTTCTGCTGAAAACAAAATGTGACCTTTTTCAGTTTTACTGATTGCCTTTGAAGAGAAATAAAATGTCACTGCGTCTCATGAAATTTGCTGGTAACTCATGTGAATCAGAAAGATATTTCTTTTTCTCAGTGGGAGACTGAGGTCTATGCAACCTGCAGTAGAAAATACAAAAATCATTTTATTTAGTTATAAAACAAAGTTGTTTGGTTGCTGGGTGAAAAAAGAAAGAAGTCAAGAATTGGTTTTGAGTGACTTTCAAAAACACCAAAAAAATTAATGCCTTCAAAACACCCAACAAAAACCCCCAGAAAACAACTTTATATATTTCAATTAGCTTCTACAAGTTACAGACTCTTTAGTGCAGGGATATGTTCTAACCCATATCTGCCCAAGATGTAGCTGGTTATTCCAGCATCTCCTATTGAGGATTAAGTTTGACTCCTGCTTGTTAAAACCTAGCATGAAGCAGACAGGAGCACAGCAGAAACCAGCATCTCAAAACTAGTTTTAAGCAGGAAAGTTACATAGATTCATATATTTTAAAGCACATTTCACAAAAAAAAAAATCTTTTTTTGTGTTTGCAACAAAAAATTCTGACACCACTGTATTCTTAATGTAGATTTTACTCTGTGAAAAGATTCACACAAAACAAGTAACAAATGTCAGTAGTTACCATCAAGTGACTCTTCCTGGATCTTATTGCTTCATTATTTCCACTAGGTACTCCAAGAAACAAAAGGTCAAGGTATCAGTAGCCTCCTGCAACACCAAGATGGAATTAAAGGAAAAAAGCAGAACCATGATCTTGAAGACATGATCCATAAAGGCTGAAACTGATAGAAAACCACATTTGTCTCCCTTTCTCTCCCCCAAGAATTTTTTTTTTCAACTATCTTATCTAATTACAGGGAAATTGTAAAACTACAGCATTCAATTACCTTAGACTTAAAGTTTTCATCCCGATTCCATTTTTCAAAGCTGAAAATTTTCTATTTCCAGGTTGGATGGTTTTTTCCCAGCAAAAAGCGGAGTGTATTCTATTCTGTTTAGTGTAGTGTATTCAGCAGTTCCACTCTACTACACTGACATTATGGTCAAAGTTTAAAAATTTTATAGTTAAAAAAATAAGACAAAGGAAGGAGAAAATGTGATGATTTTGGATTTTTTCTATTCAATTAAGTGAGGAAGGAAAAAAAACAAAATTAATTTAAAAATTACATATAAAGTCTTTTTTCCCCCCTCACAAGGAGTTTCAGAGTGGAAGACACAAGCTCTGGTTAGCAAATATGATCAGCTCTGAACAGAAGGTTTAGATCCCCTCTCTGGAGCGTGCTGAGCAAATATTTCCCTCTATCACCTATGATCCAACAGACACAGTCTTCCTTGGTGATGTTTCTATTTTAAATTTTCCAGCTAGACGGTGCCCAAAGAGCTAGATTCATTTTTCAACTTTTATTCTTCAGCAATCTTTTTGTTACTCTGCTGTTCTTTATCAACACAATACCACATGAAAAAAGCTGGAGAAATCCAGCCTTGCCCTAAAACAGCCCATGTGCCTTAATGGCAGAGCACACATCATGCAGAGATGGTCACAAGAGTCCAATTGCATCAGCATTCCCTTTTGCAGCACACCACATTTGGCTACAAGCTTCTCTTGCTCAGCTTGAAAGCACAGTATCCCCACGAGCAGAAACGTGATGCTCTCCCTAAGGCTTCACTGTGAGGTCCCTATTGCTGCGTGTGGATTTTGGCATGGGAAAAGTATAACAGCCATGGTGAGACCATATCTGAAATTTAATTCCTTGCACCTCATTTTGCATGAGCTCCACTGGCTGTTTGACATGATAAATGTGATGTGTTAAACATTTCTTAAAGGTTTGTAGGACCAAGGACACTGAACTACAACTGGGTGAATAATCCTCTGACACTTAGCCTCTCTTGTACAAGGGTTTATTTAAAAATTTCACTGTTGCAAAGAAAAATGAAAGGGTTTTGCCAATCCTTTATTTCTGATTTTTTCCAGAGCTTTGTATTAAATAAGTGCATTCCATACCATAAAAACATGTGTACCATGCTGCTTTATATTACAAGTAAAATAACTATTTTCCAATGTAAATTCCATGTGTTCTAGAAGGCAGGCAATGGGCATACCAGCAAATTATTCTTGACAGATTATGATCCAGAGCAGACCTAACCATAACCTACACATACAGATTTGTGAACCTTTCTGGGGACTGAGTTATAAACTAACTAGCAAAAATCTTAAACTAATGGTTTACCTACATTGTAACTAGCATGTAGCTCAAGATCTCCAAACAAGCTCCAAATAAGCTAGTTTGGTCGGTATCAGACACAGCCTAAGTATCTTGAAGTAAATTAGTCCCCAGGAGCTTTGTGCTTCCACTTGGCATGACCTTTAGAACACAGATTTACCTCTAGTTTAACACCTGTTCTTACAGTACGTGCCTGTTTGGGTTTTGGTGTTGTTGTTGTTGTTGTTGTTTTTTAAGGATAATAAATTTTAGGTGTAGGTTTTGTCTTTCTTTTTTTGATCATAGCCAAAATAGCAAACAAAAGAGGTTTTAAAACCATCAGACATTTCACCACTGCTGAAGGTCACATTACCAATGACTAAGAGATAGGAAAAAACATTGTAAAATTATGTGTGGTCACGTTACTCTTCTATTGACTTTGATTTGTTTGCAAGAATGATTTATGAAACTGTTAGGAGCTGCATACATTAACCAAACTATCCCATTATAGCTTTCATAGTGCTAACTAGTTATCACTAGTGGACAACACAGTTAATGAACAAATCATGATTAGGTATTGATATATCACCAGACAATATTAATTCAGTCCAATCACTTGTTCCTAAGCATTTTTAGTTCAGAAGCAACATAACTGCAAATACATTGGATGGTGTCATTGTGTTCACCCTATTCTTCAGATAAATATCTGTGCAAATATTCTATTTCTCCTGTTAGTCTATCAAATCATTCAGTATCAAAAGCTTTTATCATCCTATAAATTAAATTTCTATTTCTTATGATAAAATTTGCTTTTATAGTGCAAATGCTTTTCTTCTTTGTAATTTAGAAGACCCATCCCTAAACATCTGCAATGAGAAGGATAATGCAACTAAATTAGTGGCAGCTGTAACCCTTAACATAGCAGATTATCTTAGGCTATCTGTCAGAATTTCAACCCCTTTTTATCTAATTGTTTGTTCTTCTTGCACTAGTCCCTTCAGCATAATAATTAAATACTGCATTCTCCTAGGCAGTTTGCTCAAGAGTTGATTGTGCTTAATGCTTCAGTTGGGAAAGAAAAGAAGGGGATAAACCTTGAGAAATGCATTTGTTTCAGTTATTCACAGAGGATAACACTAGGATACAGTATGGATCACTTGTCTTCAATAACAATGCCCTTTTAAACACTGGTATGAATCATTACTTGAAGATCAGAAATTGTCATCCTCCAGCTGCACCCCACCTTTCTCCTTTTTTATTTCCTAAACTGTAACTAATCATTTGGGATCAGATAATCCCTTGTTTTAAGGTAGTATCTTGAATTACAGATACATTCCTACAATATTATGAATGTACCCTTCCATCTTAAAACTTCCTCAAACACATTCCAGGCTTCAATTTTAGTATGAAGCATGATTAGCCTACACACTGTTTAGCCTACACACATACCCACTGCATACCTTTCTAAAATAAATGGAAGTTCTACTGGAAAAAAAATTGTTTTCTATTACACTGTGTGGTAAGAACAACAGACCCTCAGATGAAAGGCTTCTCAGAACCAGACCTGCAAATAAAAGAGGCCCTTTTTACTCTTATCCAGCTTATCTTTTTACTCTTATCTTTTCTACTCAATATCCAGCTACTGGGTATTGTCTTAGCATGTAAGATCTTAAATCAAAAGAACCCACAATTTTTGCTTCAGAATTCTGTTTATCTGCTTAATACTACCACCTGAGCCTGGTGACTGCAGGTGACTGCAGTCAGTCTTCATCAAAAAGGAAACAGAGGTTGTAGGACTCACCCTACAAACTAAGACTTAACATTTATAGCCTTTGCTTACAGTCCCTATGCACTATGCTTTGGAATTACACTTTAATAAATGGTTTATCTGCTACCCTGTCTCCTTTCCAACAAAATCAATTAAATGAGTAAGTATACAAGACAAAGAAATGGAAAAATTAGATTAATTCTATCTCCAACATTTAAAATTTCCATATTAGTCCATACGACCTTTCATTTAGAAAGTATAAAGAGAAAAAGAAAGGCAGCACATATTTGAAACTATCTGTTGTAAGTTGTGATTTACAGGCATATCTGTAACAGCTGTATAATTTTACTGTCTGTAAAATTAAGTTCCTTCATGGCATATTTCCCAAACCAGCAGTTTTGCATCATCATTTGTTGAATTAGTACATGTTGGATCCATACACACTCTCAGAATCAGGTATTATGCTTGCATGAGCAAGCAGCAAAAAGCAGTTCCCTGAAACACTTACCAGCTACAGGCAGTAGTCTTCAGATTTTCACTCTGCTTTAGACTCAAAGCAAAGACCTCAGTTTATACCCCCTTCAGCATTTTCCCTGGCCCCAGATTTCACAAGTACCAGTCAGGTAGTGGGTGTGCTCAGTCCTGAGCTAGAAGTCTTGATCCTCTCAGCTGTACAGCCTGGCCCACATGAGACTTCCTACTCGAGCCCTTTGCTGAGTCTCACCTTCTGCCCTGCACTAGCCAGCACAGTGGCAGCAAGATTATCACAGGCCTGTCTCTGCTTTTCAACACAATTACCTTCATCTTGGCTTAGCACCTATTTAAGTATGGAAAACGTGAGAAAAAAACAGCAAGATCCTATTTAACTTGGACATCAAACAGAAAATACTTCTACAAAACCAAGCATATAGGATTTAAAATTTATGGTGAACCAACTGAGAATGAAACAACCCCAAGACAGGGATACAGCAAAGTAGGTTACAAATGACAAAAACAGAAACACAGAGAGTGTTAACACTTGAAAAAGTGTGAGCAGAGCAGCTCACCTTATAAGAGGTTACAGGCTACAGCTTGTATCATGAAAAAGGGGTCTCTCTACACCAAAAGTTTTGTGCATTCATGGCATGGCTTGGCTTGGCTTGGCTTGCCCAAGCCCTCCACAGCATTGCCATCCTCCTCCCTGAAAGGCACAGAGCCATCAAAATAACAAGACCCACTCATCCCTAATCATTAACTTATTTGACATGTTTCACATGTTTCACTACAGAAATCAGACTGAATGGATTTTCCTGAGGGTTTTGCTTAAGTAAAACCAGGAGACCAGAACTAGAGAACTAGACCCTCCTCTTTTTCAGAAATCACATCAGGAAGAATTGAACCACAAATAACATATGAACATCTCTTCTTCCCTGAGGAAAGTGGAGAATAAAGCCACAAACTCATTTTATTTTACTTGCATTGAGCAAACCAGTTTTTGTTTTAGGTTTTTGGTGTAGGTTTGAGCTGTATATTTTATTTAGTACTATGTACATTCTAACAGATAGAAAAATATGCACAATATTCCCTCCCAAAACCCCAAAAGTTCAAGACAGGATATGCCTCAAAATAGCTGGAGTCCCTATCAACTATTTTGTTTCACAAAAAAATCAGGTGGGATATCCTATATTCATGGGGCTTGTAACATCACTGCATGGATGTGCCTATTGTATCCCAGTTGTGTTATAATACTTTTGCCTCCTGTGACAAAAGAGTTAGCAGCATTATACTTTGTTATTGCATTTCAAAACAGCCTTAGCATGTCAAAAGTCATGTCTCAAGTACAACAGCCTTGAAATAGCTGGACAAAAAAGACAATAGAAAGGTCAAAAGTCTTTTACAAAACAGTAAAAGTCAATCATTTTTGGACACAAAGTCGATCGTCCTTGGGCAACGCAAGGGAAACCTAGAAAGACTGCTTGGTTTGTTATTCCTCTTCACTGAGCTCTGCTACTGCAGGACTGCAGAGTCACATCCAAAAGGAAATAAAATGTATTAAAAAAGCCCCAACAACAGTACAACAAAACCACCCACTTCTTATTGACAGTAATTTTCAATTATATTTAAAGCTAAAAGAAGACAGAAGGAGGCAGGTGAAAAGAAACCCTCCCGCTACAGAACATAACACTGTTAGATTATTTTATTTTCATAGAATCACAGAATTATTTACATTGGAAAACACCTGTAAAATCTTTAAATCCACCTGCTAATGTAACAATGACAAGTCCACCATTAGACCATGTCCCCAGGGGCCACATCTACTTCTCTTTTAAATACCTCTAAGACTGGTGACTCAATCACTTCCCTGGGCAGCAGTTTCAATGCTTGACAACATTTCTGTGAATAATTTTTTTCCTAATATCCAATCTAAACCTCCCCTTGTGCAACTTCAGGCCATTTCCTCTCTAGCTCTCTTTCCTAACCATTTTCACCTAGTTTGTATTCTCAGTATCATGAATCATAATTCAGATAACTAATATTGACACCAGTAACTTTGTTTGAAAAGTGCAAAAAATTCTTATATCAAGGTTCCTTAAAGAAATTCAGAAACTTCTTATTTTTTGTAAACCCTGAGTCAGATGCAATGTAATAGATGTAATAGATGTTTGTAATGTAATAAATATTTGTTTCAGTATTACACAGAGATAAACATCTGTGCTGAAGCTGTGCATTTTGGCATGCCCTTCAGATTTTTCATTCAAACTAGGCAACCAGAAAAATGTAATTATGGTAGGTAATTTTGTCTTTAAAAAACCCAGCTAACTTTTATAAGTAGGACTGTCACAGAGCAAGTTAAAGATCATTAGAAACATGATCCTATTAGAACAACTCAATACAGGTCACTCTAACTGTTACAAGTGGAAGATGAAAGTGTGATAACCAGAACATGCATTTGAGTATTTGCAGTTACTGCAATTTCCAGAACCAATATATTTTTTAAAATGGGGTTCTCTTTCAGCTTCCCTTTTTTTACAAATCTTTAGCTAGAATCAGGAAAAAAATCATGAAATAAGAGCTTTCAACAGTTTTCATATCCTGTCTCTTGATCACCTTCTGGCACTGCTGTTCCAGTCTGTTTGTATAATCCTTGGGCACACGGTGTGTGATATATATCAGACTTGAAAATTCAATCCTTCTCATCAAAGCAAGTAATAACAGCCTAATTGACCTATTATTCCCACCAGCTTCTTTGTTCACTGAAGCTGTATATATATTCTGCTATGTCTGTTCTTAACAATGAATTGATGTTTTATTGCTGTTTGTTGTCTAAGTTGATGAAAAAAAAATTAATTTCTCAGTCAGTAAAAATCGTGCAGAATTAGAAAAAAACTTTTCTGTGATTTGTAATACAACTTATCAAATAACTGTGGAGTAGCTATGAGATTCAGGATTTATGCTTTGTTTACAATCTTTCTCATCTAATATGAGTCGGAACTCATTAAACATTAACCCATTCATTAAATGACATCTTTACTGTAAAATGACTTTTTTCTCCCAGAAAAATAAACAAACAAAACCAAAACAAAACATAACAACCTGTCTAGCTATTGCTCTGATTAGCCAGATGTTAATATGTGATATGGAAAAGGTTGAACTGTGTTTTCCTCTATGTAGTTAAAACAGAAACTGTCCAATTCACCAGAGAGGAAGATGTCATAAATATCAGGCTTGAGTTCAGAGCATCCAAGACAGAGCTCACTTTGCTCACACATGAGAAGCCAAACACATCTATACAAGGAAGAGAGCCAAGAGCTTAGAATTTCTCCTCCCAGAAAGCCATCTCCATCTTTTAGTCATTTAGGTTTGGCTTTGCACACAGGGAGACCAAGGTGTAATCAACTTCTATTGATCCAGACACCTAAAATACAGCACTGCTAGCAGCTTGTGACTTACCACATCTCCTGAGTCACAGCTCAAAGTCCCTGATGTGTAGAATACAACAGAAGTAATGAAAAATAATTATTCTGCAAAATAATTATTTACTCAGTGGCAGGAAGAGTTATGGTATTTCTGTGCCATCCAAGCATCCCTTCAGCACCAAGGCTACCCAGAGGGTCAGACAGACATGCCTTCATCTTACAGTGCTCCCTTAGTGCATCTTAAAGAGCAGTGAGTAAGACAAAGACACAAGTCTTGGGAGGTCTGGTGTCTATTGTACCAATCCCAGACAGTGTCATTCATCTGCAGCGACAAGTGCCAAAAATTCTTTGTCAAAGCATGAAGCTAAAGGTTTTGCCACAAATTTAATTGAGACAGGACAGTTTTCTGTAAACTGGTGAGGGTGGTAACTTTGTACAGGAGAGCTACATGACAGGCTCTGCAGCGACTTGTCTCAAGGAAAAATGTACCAAAAAAAAAAAAATAAATAAATAAAATAAAATCAACATTCTGGCTATGGGGCACTGAGGCTCAGAATGGGACATTCTCCAAAGCCTGTGTCCCAACAAAAGTTCACTTTCATTCACTGGAATAGCAGCTTCCACCAAGTATGTGTTATAGAAATAAAATCTACCTTTTCATCCCTGCTATCTGCCGCCTACTCTCTCTGGCAGTTTCCCTGTCACTGAGAGTTCTTTCTTTTCCCCCTGTTGACAGAAAAAGATCTTCCCTATTACTTCATCTGTCTCAGCAGGCCACTGGTGTCTCTAGACTTGTCTCCTTTCTCTCAGCCTTGGAAAACCATATCATACCTTCAGCTATGTGGCATTTGAGAGGTTGATGGATCATTTCTCATCTTGATCGTCACAGTACTGTATTTTATCTAACCAAAATGGACAATTTCTTTGGACAACAGAGCTTGCCAGCATCTGCAATAAGAAGAACTATCTTATTGCACACTCAAACAGTCAGGTGGGGTGACTGTCATGCTGAGCTCAGGGCATGCTGGATGGCTACTCTCTTAAACTCCATTTCACATTAATGTCTGTAGCCACAGCTTTGTGTGTAGCCAAAGCTTTAAAGAATACATGGCCGATACAAATGTTGATGGTGCTATCAGGAATGACACAGATAGTGAAGACAGTAAACAAATAATCAATTGCATGCAGATCCATTAATACTAGAGGCCTGTGTCTTCAGTCAGTAAAGAGAAGTGCCTACCCACAAAATTCAAGTGAATGAATGCAACAGACTGGGCATCTGTGACAGGCTAAGACCAGGAATAGCAAGGAAAAAAATTGTACGTGATTCTCCCAAGTAAATAAGCACAACTGAGGTCAGCTGCTACAAGTCACTGAAATGTTCCTCCCCTGGCATTCTGGAGAAGATAGACAGCTTCCATGATGGGAAAGCAAAAGCACCCAGGTCTTCAATAGCTTGGGCCAACTCAATTACTTTATGAGTCTAAGAATCTGTTTCTTTTACACACTCAGAGGCCCCCCTTCAATAAATGCTGCTTTGCAGTGAGTGCCCAGCACACTAAATGCTAACAGTGTTAGTGTCTCGTTAAGGAAGATGTGCAGTTTTCCTATCTGGAGTTTCCTTATTGTTGGAGCATACAATATTAAAAATGAGAGGGTGGGTGGACTTGTTCTGATGAATGGAATTAATTTCCGGTTTAATTAAAATACATTATGTACTACATCTTTTATTGCAGAACTACAGAATGACATGCCCTTAACAAACACATTTCTATTATAAGATTTCCTCCAATTAGCGCCAGCACAGAGAGCTTCTGAACGCAGTGTACGGCCAGACAGGACTCGCTGGGAGGAAGAGAGGGAGAAAGCCAGCATGAAAGGCACTGTGCCTGGCCCACCAGGGGTGATCCAGTGGGCCTCTGGCTTCAGGAAGAAAACCAAACTATGGGTGGTTGTTCACTGTAGGACTGACTTACAGCAGAAGCCAGTACCATGCTGCTTACTGGTCCCTCTGCCAGCCTGCTGGCAGCCTTGTGGGGAACATGGACAAGACATGAGGGTGCTGGCTGCCTCCTGACTGCCAGATAATCTGAACCTAAAATCATGACCTCACCCATGGGCCTTGTCTGTATTTTGAGTACCAGCAATGCCAAGGTAAAATAGTCACTATAGGCTTGTGCTAAAATTGTACTAATTCCTCATCATAAGATTTTGAACCCTTCACTGTTTCACCTCCCCTCAAAAAGCAGATGTCCAGTTTTACTGCAAGGTGATTTCACATTTATGGTGTCTGACACAGCACATATGTACTGAATTCATGGTTCTGTTCTACCATCCACATTAGCAACATGAGCATCCTCACCACATTATGATGTCTGAATTTTGGAGAACTGCTTTCCTCTGCCAACTCTCTGTCCTCTGGGGATCATTTTTTATTGTTTTTGAACTGGTTGGATGAAGGCAAGAAAACAAGACTTGGAAAGAAAACCATGGTGATTACACAGATTGCTAGAACTTGAAAGCAGGAAGGAAGTGAACATCATTGCTCCCCAGCATTTAAACATGGGAACAAATGCTCTATCTGTGTAATTGCAGAGCAGTTACAGGCACACAGGTAACAGACCAGGTGGTCTGAGCAACGTGGGAGAGCAAATGGAGACCTGCCAAAGCACCATGCAATGCAGGCAAATGTAAGCATGCAATAATAAATCACAAGGTGGAGTTTACTGCTACTTCCAAGCAACACAGTATGGCATGACTAATGAGTGAATTTCCCAGAGAAGGCAGGACTTTTTATATTCAAAAAAATTCAGCAGAGGATAAGTTCTATTGTTTAGCAAAGCCCTTAGACTAGAGGTAGCATGCCAAAACCAAAGACCTCTGAATCTCACCCTGAATTTTTAGTGGAGAGATTCAATAATGTTTTGACATTTAACACATATTCTTTTCTAAATTTAGAGATGTTAAAGAAGTATCTTCTATACACCATGACAGCTGTGCAGGTGGAAAGATGAGTCACAGAAATATTATTTCAAAATTTTGGATCCTCATGTAAGTACTACAAGCTTGACCATGCATAGCCTCATATACTGTAATCACGTAGACAGGTTTTCAGCTGAAATGCTATCCAATTCTACTGGATACTTTCTTCCCACAGAGGTGCAAATTAATATATAAGCAGGAGACAGGGAAGAATCAGGACCCTGTATACTTGAGTGCCTGTGTTGGGGAACATAGAACTGTTTCTGTTTTCACAAAATATTTGGGATTTTATTTCCTTTCAAGATGCATTCTGTGTGATTTCAAAAATCTGAGTGTAATTACCGATGTGATGCAGCCATCTGAAATTTAAGAATAAAATTTGGAAGAGTTGATGCCAGTCTTTCTATCACCTAAGCTGTGAAAGAAGCAGTAATTAACACCATGTTGGCACATCTAAATCATAAAAGCACATCCTGTAAGAACAGCAAAACTTTTACTTCCTCCCCTTAAATCAGCCCTTGCAGTGCTTATCGTTTAAAGGCAAACTGCCCAGAACAGAGGACCAACAGAGCAACTGCTGAGACAACAGGAACAGATGTAAGAACAGTATGCAAATTTGGACAAGGAGGTCTTCTTCAGTAGTGGGACAAGTTCAATTGAGCTGTCGATTACGTAGCTGAGCAGATCTTGTTTGATACTCGTTATTGCACAACGGAAGGTGCAGGAGAAAATAACTCTGAGACACAGAAAGCATCAGACCTGAATGGGAATCCAGAACGTGGGTGGGTTGCAAACCAGAGCTTTGCACTAGCAGCAGAACATGACATTTCTCTGCTCTTTTTCCTCTTATTTTTTGACTTCTATATCCTTAACTGTTTACTTCAGCTTGCATTTCTGACCCAACCCTTAAGCTTGCAAAGAGCAAACTGACAGGTAGGCAAAAAAGGACAGTCAGATTTAGCTAAACATTTCCCTTATGAAGCTAGATCACCTGAAGTTTTGCATTTGCTTTACATTATAGCTTTCATACACAGAGCAGCTATTCCATGTAGACTCCCATCAGAGAGAACAGCTGTCTTCTCTGGTTTTTCTCCGTAAAACCAGAGAAGTGTCCTCCAGTGTCTATCATTGCCAGCTACCCCATGATTGCTGCTTTTTGACTGTCACTCAAAATTCTGCCTTTCTAGTATTCTGTTTTGGTTCTATTTCAATTCAAAGGGCCATAGCTACCCTGCAGACTACCATATGGTGTAGGGATCTGAGCAAGCTTGAAATGAGAAAGCCTGAGTATGAGTCTGCCCAGACATGGACACATGATGCTCAGCAGAGGATAATTTATCCCACTTCCAAGAAAAGAAAATTACCCACGGTAAACCTTGTGTTGCTGCAGCAAGATTTCTACCAGTACCCAAGTTACCTCATTTAAAGCTAGGATGGGAATCTATAAACAATACTGAAAACTGCACAGTCTCAAACTCAGATGCATTTCCTTGGATAGATTATATATCAGCAGTATCTGCTGCCACAGAAAAACAGAAAGGCAGATGGAAGCTTCCATCATTAAGTATTCAAATCCTTAACAATTCTTTGGCATATTCAAGCCAGGTCACTCCAAGAACTCATGTGATGAACTGCAGTTGTGTTGTTGAGGTGTTTAACACAAAGCAGCTGTTAAACACCAAAACCACCAGCAGGTTCCACCATTGCTGTTCTCTTAGGGAAGAAAAGTATTGAGAGCACCTAAAGAATTTCCCATTTTTTGAAGATTGGACTCTCCTTCTAAAGTCTGTCCACCTCAATGTGACATTTAAACAGCAAAAGGACTCTCACCAAACACTTTTTTCAATCATGCATCCTTACAATGCTACATTCAGTGACTGAGAGAGATCATTTTATGCAGCTACATATATACACATGCACATATATCTCTCTATCACATACACAAAAATATATAGTTATAAAATGAAAGAGACCATAATTGTATCCATAAAGACCAATTGCCACAGAAGTCAGTGACAAATGCTGCAAATGGCACAGAATCAACTGTACTGCTCACTGAAGTGAGCAACTAGCTGCATATTGATGCCAGAATTCAAGAATACCTTTCCTATAAAGGTAGTTTCTGTTTCATTTTGGATTTTTAAAGACAAAAACATATCTTTTCAGTTGACTAAGATCTTCCAAGTTCTACATGTCTTAGAAAGAACATGTTCTCAAACACTAATCACCCAAATTGACAACTGCAAGATATTTTTCAGAGTAAGATAGTGTCATCCTCACTAAAGAAAATACCAGGGACTGCAAAGTTCTGGGGACATTAATAACATAAGGTATTATGCAAGGTACTGTAATATTTGCATTTTATATTATTTAGAAATTCATCAGAAACTGATTGGGATTTTTCAGAAGTGGTTATGGTTTGCTCAAATCTGCTCTCTGCAAATGAAAATAATTATACCACTCTATTAATAAAAAAGAAAGGGATTAGACCTCTTGAAAAATACTTTAGAGCTTCTCCTGAGTAGAGAAAGTACAATCATTTTGACATTTGTTACTGTCAATGTGGACTGTTAGAATACTCCCAACCATTTAATTACATCATAGCTAGAAATACTTTGAAAACAGATTCCTGGCTATGATATTCTGGAATGGTAAGACAAACATAGGCCTAACAAATGTTGCATCTCCACTGTTTTCAACTATTTCAATAATCTGGTAAGAGTTAACCAAGGAGCTGCATCAGCTTGAGTGACTTTTGGAGAGCTAGATCCAAAGACCACTGGTGGCTGTAATCATGCAGCAAATTGAAGCTATGTGTTCCTTTGATGCTTTTCTACAGCTTCTTCTTCAAGAAGATTAAAAGCATGAAGAAAAACTTTTGAACAGGAAATCTTCAGCAGAAAATGTAAACAGAACTTGGAAACAGTTGAAAAACCACAGCATGAAAAAAAGACATTCTGCAGAGAAGTAGATTTAACTGGGCAGCAAGGACCTGCCTAAGCTTGCAAAGAATAGCCAGATTTAGATAAGGCTGTGTGCATGTAAGGATTTGTTGTTTTAATCTTTTTGCTTGCGAAACTCCTATGGGAAAACAAATCCCATGTTGCTCTGTGCAAGCAGTTCCCTGTGACTGTACATGGTGGTTTGTGATAGCTCTGGATTTAGAGCTATGATTCTGACCAGTCAAAAGCAGATCAAGCACTCAGGAAAATAAGGAGTCAGCCACAGGAACCCATCAGGCATAAGGGGCATACTGAGGCCTGATGCTAAGAGGACATAGTCAGAGAAGAGAGAAAAGGTAATTTCACCTGATCTGCTTTACTGCTTCACTAAAAGACATTTCCATGAACACCATGGGAAACTTTATGGGCAGCAAAAGTTAATTAAATCTCTTTTTCCTATCAGACCATTCCTTATGAGAGTTCCCTTCCACAAAGGAAATCCTCCTTTTGCCCTTAAAAGAAGGATCATATTTATAGTCAACCAGGAGAGCAGGTTTTCTTGCTTCTATGGTGGAAGCTTCCATCGCATAACACCAAGGACTCCTTCCTTCTCACATAGCCTGCTGCTACAGGTGAAACACAAAATTGTGTAGGATTGGAGAGCTGTGGTCTCTTAGTCTTCTTAAATTTGAAATATTTATCATCACTACATGGAACCAAACAGCAATGATGTGCAAAGCAACAAAGAACACTGAACCATTTCCACTCTTATCTCTCTTTCTGTCAATCACAAGTTTGGATTAATAACTTGACAATTACAAGTATCTTGTTACAGGCAAGAGCTGTGGGTGTTCATCATTGCTAGGAATGAGGTGACTTTTAATATTGGTTCAAGATCATAACCTCTGGAATATTTAAGAAAGGAATTAATTCCAGAATTGTAACATAGCTAATGCAATGCAGGCAAATCTAAGGGATATGATGTTTTATGCAGGCAAATCTAAGGGATGTGATGTCTTACTGCTATACCCATGCAACTGACTTACCAGAACCTGGGCAGAGCTAACACATAGCTAGTAATGACACAAACAAGAAAGATGTCTGTAGTCTAAAGGACTAATTAAATTCTTGTCTGGTTAATAAGAGAATTACATTAATATAGGCAGTGTACAAATAAAACACTTGAAGATCAGGTATATATTCATAGCATGAATGCTTCTAGTGCATAATACTACATATGAAAGGCTAAATATCATTGCATGCTACAAGGAAACAACATTTTGGGTTCATGCTGCTGGGCCTATTGCTGCTATATGGCCACCACTGAATCAGTTGTGACTTTTACTCTCTCCCATACTCCCTTGAGAAGAGGACAACTAGCAACTGGAATGTGTGCAGTGCTGGTCACTGGAACACAATAGTCAGCAAGAGAAAATCCCTGCAGGAGCCACCGGCCAAAAGGAGCACTTCACGCTGGGGTGTGGTCAGCATTATTCACAAGCTGCCTCTCCTGTCAGCTGCTGACCACTGGTTGGTTGGAAAGAATAAAAACAGACCAGCAGCCTAAAGAATCCCTCAGTGGGGAGACAGGAGGGAATACTCTGCACAAAGTATTTTTCAAATATTTTCAAATGCAGGTTTGTTCCTATAATAGCAGCTGGATTGCAACAAAGAGGTCTCTGCCAGTGCACAACAAAACATAACTTTTGCATTTTCTGCAAATCCTTTGGGGTTTCTTAAACCGGTCTAACATTAACCTGGATATTCTTCTTATAGAAATATGGAAAAATTAAAGGAGAGGATGATCAGAATGAAGTTATTTAAATTAACATATACGTAAGAAAAAAACCCCAATAGTATTGCCTGGGATCCTTTTCCTTAGATTAAAAAAAATATGTAAACCCATATAACAACAGTTTAATCTTAGCCTGGAAGGATAGTGCCCTCTGGTGATAAAAATGCCCTAATACTTGAAAGTATTAAGTGGGTTTTTTAATTATGACCCTTCTAACAAGCTACACTAGACTAATCAATTGCCAAAGCTTTGATTTTGAAATACATTTAATTAAGAATCTTTCATCTGTAGCAAATATATCTCATTCTGTGTGATTGAAAAAATTAAATTAACATTTTCTTACCTAATACAAATGGCTGCTGACTGATTCTGCTGCTCTGCAATTCTCAGTATTCATTAAGGTTCACCAGAGGTACATACTTACTGGTTGTGCCTCTTAAGAAGAAACAGAGATTTAACACTCAGTCATCGAACTGCTCCAGTTCCCTGTAAGTTCCTTTAGTCAACTACAGGGAAGAAAATAAGGATGTGTTCATATTTTTTCCTATTTGCAAAAAAATAATCTACATCTATAATAGGTTCCACTAAATATCTCACTAATTCATTCAGATACAAGTAAATACATAAATTTGAGTGGAAAAAAATTAGCAAGTATTCATAAATCGAGAAATCTTGTATATTTCTGACCAAAGTCAATTGATGCAGCGTTCTACTCACCCATGACAAAGGAGTTCAGTGCCAAAAGGATGAGAACATTAGGGACCTCTGTTTCTCCCTGTAGGGATTCCTGCCACTTCTTATATTGCTACATCTTATTTTCAAATTATAGCAATATTAGAATTGGTGTGCTAAATGAGATGTGTTTAATATCTTTTCTAGGTTGCAGGGTTGAAGTTTAGAAGATTCCTGCTTAATCCTGGTTCCCTATCATCTTTCTACCAAGATGAGAAGATTTTTGTGGCCAGGTTTGTTTTACTAGCAATCACTATATTTACAAATTTATATTTATTGGTAAACTTTATGTAATCTTCTCATAAGGTTGAAGACTAAAACATTAAAAAAAGAAAGAACACACACAAGGGGAAAGAAGCTAATGAAATTCTTCTTACCAAGTTGGTATCTTCAGCCTATAAGGATATTGGATGGGGAGACTAATTCATCATATTGAGGGTCCCAGATGCCAGTGCCATAGGAGCATCTGCTAGGAAGGCTAGTAAGAAAAATGCCATTTGAAGTCTTTATACTAAGAAGCAGCAGCAGTTAAGACAAAATTATATGAATGCTGATATGAACCTGCCTGTGCTGCTCACAAAGAGGGAAGCTGACTGATGGAGAAGTCCCATAGTCTCTGCCAGATACATTTCTAATTACTAGCTGTTCCTCATACTGAGTATTTCCAGGCATTCAGGCTGAAATTCCTTAGAGATTATTTTTTAATGTTTTTCCATAGCTGTGTGCCCAGAACAAGAACCCTTCTTGAGGAAGAGATTAAAGTAAGCTAATTCTGCCTTGGGAAAGGGTGGAAGCGTGACAGTGAATAACAGGAAGGCCCTGGAGAGCTGAACCATGCTGCCATGGCAGTTGAAGGAAGCATTATCCACCTTCCCACACACTGCACCAGCAGCAGCAGTTGCCCTTAAACTGCTCAAGGACTACACACTGCCTGCACCAGAAATTTTTGTTCCATCACATAATCAAATGACCCAGGCAACTCCCTGTGTGTAAACTATATCACTATTGCCAGTTCTGTAGCTGCATGTGTCAATGGAACAATTGTGAAGAATGCCCCTGAAGCCAGAATATATCCAAGGTTTCAAGTAGCTCCCCTCACAACAACATTTGAGAAATAAAAGCCAAAAGCAAATGACCACTGACATGAAAGAAGGTTCAGTCTCATTTCCCTTTTCAATACAAGTCTATCCAAATATTTGAGCAGATGAATCTGTCCTATTGCTTTTTAAGAGCTCTATATTTTATCACTAGTTTTGTTTTGAGAATAAGAAGATAGGAATAGTATCTAAATCTAAATCTATGTATCTTTATCTAAATCTATGGTAGAGAACAAGTTTAATGTAGCATTCATGTTCTACTTACAGTTTATACAAAATTAAATCCTTATTATTTAGTTATATGACTTTCTGTACATTGCCTTTCAAAATTTAAGCAGGGATTATGTATTGGAAGTGCACATGGAATGCAGCTTAGAAGTTAAAAATAAGTTGCCAATAGAAATTTTTATATTATCCCCTGAGCAGAAAATTATTTAAGTGAAATCTGCTTCCATTCAGTACTTCCAATCAGTACTTCTTAATAGTGATCTTTGTGAAGCAAGACCCAGTTCCACAAATTAGTCTGTAGAACTGTCTTAGATGTTTGCACTTTTTTTTCTGACAAAAATAATTAAGTTGCTTATGATGTTGAGCCATCAGGGTCATAATGTTAAAAGCTTTAACTAGGCATTTAAATTTTCCATGAACATTTGAAATTACCAACATTTGTCAACATTTAAAAAATCAAGTATTATTTACTGAATTTCTCATTGAAATAACAGCAAATACAGGAAAGAAAAGTATTTGAAGTTAAAATCAAATCAGGAAGATTTGATCTGAATCAGGAAGATAGGGAGCTTGCAGACATGGTTTAGCGATGAACATGGTAGCTCTGGGTTAATGGTTAGGCACAATGATCTCAGAGTTTTTTTCCAAACCTAGCAATTCTATGGTTATTACTCCACAAATGTAACATTTGAATGCATTCCAATTCTTTGGTAATCCAAATACACAGAAATAACAGGGAGAGTTGTCTCTGATTTCAACCATCAAAAGAAAAATCAGATACTGTAAGATTTGCTAGAGTACTAAGCTTCCAACTGACAAGGCAGAATAAAATGAAAAGGAGTTTCATGTGAATGGGTTGATTGTCAGCTAAAACATGTAACTTCTAAAATAGAGGGGAAAATATAATAGCAGGTTAAAATGCTTAGAAGACTGCATTATGTGCTCTGTTCTTAAATATTTTATTGTCACTGATCCTACAAAATATATGGATGAAGAACATACTGATTTTTTTCCTCCCATTAAAATCCACTTACAGCTCCTTTTTTTTTCATATTTGGTACCCTATTTAATATTCTTAATTTAGCCCCTATGATTTACCCTTTCTCAGCATATTGAAGATTTCAACAATATAGAACACATTCATTTGGACATGAATGAGATTCCTGGAAACACTGAAGGCTGGAAATGATCACAGAAATACAGTCTGCCTAACGCATTCCTTTAAAAATTGCTATGAACTGCTACATAGCATAACTCAATAGCAAAGGAGATCAAGGAAGAACTTCCTTCTTTAAAAGTTTTGTTGATTTGGAGGTGGAGGATGGTGAAGGAGATGCAGTCAAATTGCAGACTACTCTGGTGTAGTCTCCAAGGGTGTCATAAGATACTAATAATAATTCTGGAAGTTCAAGAAGTTTTGAAATGTTTATAAGCCCTACTTTTGAAAGCTTAGCTGTTGCCTCAAATTTTAGCACCTGTCAACTCAAGCACATCAGAGCAGAAGGTGGCACTGGTGTAATAGCTGTGGGGAGTGTGAGCCTCTGGAATATCACAGAGAAGAACCAAGTGAAGAAGGTTTCTTTCCCAAATAGGAACTGAACATGTGAAGAGGACACCTAGACATTTATACTGAAATAAAAATAGTGAATAAGTTATGTCTCCACATGAAGGAAACATAATTGAGTGTGACTAATTTTTAGGTGCTCTCTGAATATTTTGTTAATTTGTGTGTGGTTTGTTTGAATTTACAAATTTTGTTTGTTTTGGTCTTTAAGGAGAAGGAGCGTTGCAGGAAGCAGCACTGCAAAGTCTCCAGAGTGGTCCAAGAGGAAGACACTAGCCTGCATGGCCCAGAAGGAAAACATGACACAGGATGGAGGATAGAAATAGAGAAATTACAATAGATAAAATTATCAGGATGATCAACGGCTCAGGACAGAAATGAACAGGATGACGTGGGAGCAGCAAAAGAAGGGTGAAAGAAGAGAAAGGAGGGCAAAAAATATTTTTAAAATTATAACTATTTACTAATGCAACTAGAATTTTTCTCCAAAAATGGAAAAGTTATTCAGCATCTCTTGGATGAAACTGCTTCTTTGGGACTGCAAGACTGGTTCTCTCTTTTAAGTGTCTGGCATACAACTCACTTTAGCCCTCTGAATCAATTTTTAAATCTGTATAATCCATCACAATAATTGTTAAAAGACTTTAGGAGAGCAAGTATTAATTCAGTATGTTTCACCTGCACGTTACCACCAACAGTCTGTCCACTGTCTTAATACCTTGCACTGCACCCAGAAAAATAATTTTTACCTGGATCAGAGTTACTACACATCATCATCATTCCAGCCTGGAGGTTTTTCCTGCCATGGTTAAGTAACCATACTTAATGTTAAGGATGTAATAATTTGTTGAGGTTTCATTAAATTTCACTTTGTTTTGTTTACCTGGCATCAACATTAAGTTGCTTGTATCTGTGTTGGTTTTTAAATACCACTGGAGATTATCAGATCATTCTACTGGATAATTTTACTTAGTTTAGCTAGAGTGCAGTGCAGTTTGCATATACTATTACAACCATTGCTACAACAGTAATCAACATTTATTTTAATTCTAGTGTTTAAGGGACATCACATAAGCAAAACTAACTAACACTTCTTGTACAGTAATATGTGAACTTTATCTCAAACAAAGCAGAAAATATTAAGGACTTTTAAAGGGTAAATCTGCTCCGAGAAATTCTGCAGAAACTATTATTATTAATAATTTAAATTTAAAAATAGAATTTAATTATTGCTGACAGTGAAACAGCAAGAAACTTATGCCAGCTTGGTTTTCTTCCCCAAGACTGTTTCATAATAGACTACCAATATTTACAAATTCTCTTGTCATAAAAAGAGCATATGAGCACTGATTTAATTGCTGAGAGACAGTATGTTCACATATGCTCTGGACCAAAACTGAGCTGTTTTTCTACAAGAGACTATCACCATCAGTTTCCTGTAGCATACGCACACACAAAATGCCAAAGTCTACTCTTCTTAATACAAGGCCAGTGGAAAGTTTTAAGATTATTTGTATCTTGCATTGCAACTTTCACTAATCAAAAGAAATCATAAGTATGTTTTTTAGGCACTTACTCCTCTTCATGGCACTAATTGAGAGTATATGCATAGAACCAGCATAGAAAAGCAGATTACTTTTATTTTAAAAGCATGTTATATTCTTGCAAATATCAAAACTCTCCCTGCATAAGTGAGTCTTAGCAAGTCTATGCAAAAAGATACAGATTGCCAAGAAATCTTCAGAAAGGGTCTCTCTGCATGGAGATGTACAAAGTCATTGCTCATCTCCTGCATCCAGAGCTGCTCAGCAGATGCCTAGCAGGAGGCACTAGGCTGCTATTCTTCAGCTGTAGGAAGCACATGCACAGAGGACTTGCAACTGATAAAAAGCCAAAAAGCACTTTTTAGACTTAGCCACACTAGTTCTTCCTAGTGACATGTATTTGCTTATTTCAGTAGTGTCCCTTCCTCTCGCTGTCCTTGCTGTGCAGTTTCCTTCCTTATGTCTTGTACCCCACCCTTTCTCCACTGCCTCTCAGTCTTTGGCATAACAGATCACTTACACACCTTGTGAGCAGCCTCGGGGTTTATTGTGTTTATTGTGTGTTTAAGTGGGCAAATACTCTCCCTCCACATTCAGGAAATTAATTTGATGCTTTATGTCACAGCCTTCATCTTGCTCTGTCGTATCAGGATGCTCTGACCTCAGCAGCAGTATCTGCCTATGTCCAGCATCCAGGGGAACCAAGGAAGTAAGGTACATTGTCCAGTCTTAGCAGCAACTGTTCCTTGCCTCAGTGACAGCAAAGGTACCTGCTGTATTTGCCAAGTTCTGATTCGAAATTCCAGACTGCTGAAGCTGTCAGAAGTATTAGAGAGCAGGTAAATAGTCTTTCCTCCCTCCTGATCCCAAAAGCCATTTTCCACCCCTTCCCAACAGCCTGGATCTATAAAAAGAGCAAGCAGTATAATCCAGTGGTTTGGGTACCCTTTTCTCTGGCAAGAGGTGTTTCCCCATCTGTTCTCTAAAGAAAGAGAGACCAGATGGATAACCCAAGCCATCTGCACTGCAGGTCTGGGTGCAACACTTCCAAGCTGAAGGAGGCTCAAGGTTCTTCTCTCTCACCCACATACTTTCCTGAAGTGCAAATTTCCCCATTTTGGATTTGGGCTCAGAGAACAGGGTCCTAATGTAAATTTGGGGCTGTAAGCACAAAAGGTAAAAATTCACTAGCATACAGCTAAACTTTTCATGAAGAACTTGAATAATGCACACAGAATTTCTGCTCTTTCCTTATAGGATAAAGCACACAAGAATGCAGACAACCAGGAAATAAACTACCTGGCTATTACATCCACACACTCTGTTTTCCTTAACCTGGAAGACACAATTGTATCTGTGACAGCAGTGATTAGAAAAATTTCCTTTTATCACTGGATCTATAAACTAGGACAGGGAGGAGTTTGGGGAGGGTCTTTTTAACATTTTCCTTAATTTTCTTTCAGTTCAATTCATAAAGTGGAGACTTATTGAATCACCAAAAGTCATCCCTTGGTTCTGGGAGCAAGGGTCTGTAAGAATACAGTAAGTTTAGTGATATCATTTTGGTTCTCAAACTAGACACTTTAACATTGTATTTAATAGAATTGGAGAAATCTTTCTAATGTTGATTTTCACAATTGCTCATCTCTCTTAATTTCTGGAGTCCTGTGGAAAATCTTGATAAGATTTGCAAAACTATGCAAAAATTCTGCATTTCTGTTGTTCAGTGAAATCTTCTGTTGGATAGCCCTTATACTCAACAGTGGACGACTATTGTATTTATATCTTCAAAACATTCTGAATTTTTTATCCCTTTCATGTGTCTACCTCCTTTCTCTTCAACACAGAAGACCTCCATGCTGTTTAAATTTTTTCTCATGAGAAGAGGGGACACAAATCATATGATGGAACAGACACAATTTTAGAAAAAGACATAATGTTAACCTCAGATTTTCTGTTTGCTTCTTTCCTACTATTCCCTAGTACTTCATAGTACAAAAACCAGTGATGATAAGATCTTTACTGGGTAGTAATAGATAGCTTGAAAGCTCCTGACCCATACACAGAAAGTGATGATAACACAAAAGCTGAGACTTTTGACAGTCACCTTTCATCTGACTGCTTTGAAAATCTAGTGTCATTGCTAAGTTTTGCCACATCATTACTCATATCCCAGGACTATATATGAGTAGAATAAAATTATTATGTACATGCACAGATATTTCCAACGCTCTACTTCCATTCTCCTCTACATTGTTAAAAATGTCTCCGTCTCTCCCTTTTCCTCCATCTTTGTTAATTTTGTTCTTCAAAACTCTTAGATAATCTAAAGACACCATAGGACAAAAAGGAAAGTTTTCTCACCGATCAAGAGTTGACTAAAAAACAGGCACAGAAGGACTGGAATAAATGGATGGAGCTTTTTGGTACAAGTAGTTGAATATCCTCTGAGTAGTGGGCTTTCAACACTTTGTTGCTTGGTTCTAGCCCTTGGCTCAAAAGAATGACCAAACACCTTAAGCCAACAAAACCTTCTGCTGTGCTTCCTATCTTTTTTTCTGTAAGCCCTCTTTAATAGCCTCTTCTGTTAATTTGTCTGACTTTTGTACCCCTTGCTGATGAGCTGATGGTATTTTTCTGCTTCTTTTGTCTTCCCCCACCTCCCTACCCCCAAGCCCCAGAAATGCAGAGAACTTATTTCCTTTGTGTTTCTGTTACTAATCACAATGGAATAATCATCAAGACTAAATCATCTCTGTTATGCTGTCTGATGAGTGTACACTTGAACCGTTGTTAGTCAGGGGAAGCATATTCATAGTACAACAATTTTCGTAGCAACAACTATATGAAAACAACAACATTCACAGGAGTAGAATTTCCTTTTACTTTTACATTTTAAAAATTGTTTACTTCTACCTCACCCTATTATTTCATTCTCTATCATTGACTATTTAGGAATCACTGAAGTGTAACAAGTAATTTGGAGTATCTGTTCAACTCACAATTGAAAATCCTAAAACAGACATTGAAAGAAAGTTGTCTTTTGTGGCACACCAACATTGAATTTCTGCTTCAAAACTAAGAGGGGTATAACAAAAGGATTATTTGTAGCAGTCAACAATATTAAACCAGAACATATCAAGACATATAGAGGTCTCAAAAAGCCTTGAAGCTGTTTGCTAATAATACAGTTTCCACAGTTTGGAACAGAATAATTACATTTTACTGGCAATATTATTCTTAGATTTGCAGTTCATGGGACTGAACAGTTCATATGCAGTTCATAAACACCTTAACTGACACCACACCATTCTATAATTGCGTGTTTTTTCCTGTCTGGATGCTGCAAAGATGGTAACTCCTGGAAAAACTTGCCTCAGGGTTTCCAACTGAACGTCCCATTTTCAATGCTGATAAGCTTCCTGAACTCTATGAGCCTGGATTAAATTTCCTGTGACAAAAATGTGCCTTGGAACATAAGGAAGAACTTCTTTACTGTGCGAATGAGTGCACACTCTAACAGATTGCCCAAAAAGGTTGTGAATCTTCCTCACTGAAGATATTGAAGAACCATGTGGGCACAACCATGTGCCATGTGCTCTGGGATGACCCTGCTTGAGCAGGGAGGTTGAATCAGATGACCCCCTGTGCTCCCTCCCAACTTTACCCAGTCTGTCATTCTGTGATTTAGTTCTGTGATTTTCCATTATACAACTAGCTTTTTGGGAAAGTGAAAAAAAACCCAAAAACAAACAAAAATGCCACCAATACCACAGGGTAATTAGTGTTTCACAATTAAGTTTTCATTAATGCCATTACTGCTATGCTCTTCAAGTTACACATTGCTGTCTTTGCCTAATCTGACTAATACACATACGCACACAACAATAAACTGGTTTTAACAAACACACATCCACGTGTTTTCCCTCCCACATGATAAAATAGCACTGTCAGTTGCTATGATAAAAAGTCTTTTTCCTTGTTATATTAACTTTTTTTCATGTGTGCCTCATTATTTCTTCATGTTGATTACTCAGTGGAAGAGTGGAATTCTATTTAAGGCTATGGAAAAGGTCACGGACAAATGGGAACTCGAGTCTCTGTTTGCCATTTTAAAAGAAAACTACCACACTTGTGTTAATATTTGCTTTCACTTACAGCAGGTATACTTAGGCTATCTGAATAGCAAATCATGGTGGGCAGTGTGAATGAAAAAGTACTGAAGTTATTGATCTCAGGAGAAAGATGTAGACACGTAACAACTGATTCTTTTCCAACAGAAATCTCTGAAAATACTTGGGATTTTCTTGTTATGGTTAAAAACTGTTCAGCTACTCAAACTTATCAGCTACCCACTGCAGAGAAGAGAAATGGCATTATTTGTATCTGATATCCAGAGAAGTAAAATAAGTAATCAGAACATGCAAGTTAAAAGAAAAGTCTATTAAAATAAATGAAACTGAATGTAAAGTAAACGTTTCTACCAGAAAAAAAAATTCAATAAAAATAAAGTTACATGAGCAAAAGACATGAATGACTTCTGGGTTTGGTCAGCTGGTTGATTACTTTTGGTGGAGGGAGTGAAAACATTGTGAGAAGAATTTTGGTTGCAATTCCAGTCTTAATTCATCAGACAGACAGTCATTTTTAAATGCAAATATTACCACTGCTTTCAAGGAATGGTGTCAAACCAAGTTTTCTAAGAGATAATAAGGGTAACGATTTGAGGTTTGCTGCCTGGATCCATTAATAATGTTCCAAAAAACAGTATATTTTACATTGTGAAAAATTATTTGTTGAGAGACAATATTTCATAACTTGCAGAAGTGTTTGATTGCTACTTGTGAGAGTTTGCACAGACTGTAAGAAGGGTTCAGTCAGGACAGGATCTTTCAAAATAGGCCCTGACAGATACAAGCAATACTTACCTTGACTGCTCTGCCTTGATATCTGTCTTGGTTGTCAGAAGTAACCAGCAATAGATCCCTTCCAGTATGATATTATCTCTTTCCTCAAAATCATTCATCCTTTTGCCATCTTGCCCATCTTGTAAATGGGAGCAAACAGAGAAATTAAGCACAAGAAGATTAAGTCTGCCCCTACTTCCAATTAGGAGAAAGGCTGTAAGTATAATGGAAAGTGCACTGAAGGAATATTCAAAAGACTATACTAAAAATGCAATTATGCTCCAGGTAGAAGAAAAATGGCAGGAAACTGCATCTTGGAAAAGTTGATACAGAATGGTGTTTCCTCCCACACAGCTTTGGTAACAGTATGCTAATGTTGTATATTTGACAGTAGCCTGCTCCAGCTTCTGCATCTGTGACAGCCAAGGCATGAAACAGCACTTAAAATAGCATTTGCTTATTATTTTAAAGTATCATCTAAGTTCATAGCTGCTATGGTATTAAAATATGACTCAGATAATCACTAGTTACTGTTCAATCCAAAATTGCAGTTAAACTGGAGTAACTTATATGAAAATGGAATCCTAACACATTAAATTCTGTCTTTAGACATGTTGTCTAAACACAGACATCCTGGAAACAATACTTCATACATGTCAACACATCAGGAATGCTAAGAAAGCATGCTATGTCTGAAGATTGCAAGGCATGGTCTCTTGATGGGATTCATGTAGTTGTTATTTTGCTTTTTTAACCTAGATTAACTTCTTTTTTGCTTTTATAAGCTTTTAAATATCTATAAACAATTGCTTGGTTCAGGCATTCATTGTAGACTGACTTATTCAGTCTAATTATTTCTTTTCTTATGCTATATGAAAGCATTACTCATAAGTTAAATTTTACTGGATGACTGATGTAAAAATATGCCTGCATCTCCAGTCCATTTTCCACACTGAATGAACAGATAAACAACATAATTCACTTTCACAAAGGTATTGTCTTTAAGAAAATTGTACCATTCAGTCCACAGAATTAAAAAATTAAGTTATACTAAGTGATTAAAAGGCACATAGAGGGTTCTGAACTCTGCAGAGATTGAGAAGGTAGAAGGCAGTTAACAAAAGTTTCAGACCAGAACTACCAACCAGGGAACAACATGACATGAGGTGCTAGGGGAAAAGTAAGAGTTCAGGATTGTGTCAGAGGCTGCTTCTAGTGACTCATTTGGCAGAGAATCATTTCTTTGTATTAATCCTCAGTGCCTCTCAGTTCACCTAGAACAGGGAACATTTTCTGTAACCTGCCCAGAATGCACTCTATTTCATGTTCCATGGCTTCTCCCAGAAGTACATCATCAAAATGTACCCTACCCATTCAGCAGAATATTCTGGGGAGCAGAGCATGAATGAGGAGAAAGTATCCATACCCAAAGAGAGCAAATAAAGTGGTGGTCACCATGTCCTCTCCAAGAGGAACTCATTAAAAAAAACAAGTTTCTGTATTGCCTCTTACTTTCTCCATTCCTCATAACTTTTGAATTGGCTGCTTTCACAAGGCATACTATACTCATATCCACACAGGCAAAATGTGCAAGCCAAAGTCACAGAGAGGGAGAAGGGGCACACAGGGAGAAACATCTTCATACATTTGTCAGTACCTTCTCTTAGCTGACCAACATAACAATGAAAGGGTTTCTATTGAACATCAGTGGTTTGAAATATTTCAGGATTATTAGTAGTTCAGGGATAAAAATAATCTATTTCCAAGATTCACACCACAATAGTTTATACAATTCTGCTTCTTTTACTTCCTCACAGCTTTTATCATCTAACATTTTTCTTCTTTCCAAAACAAATTTCAGCTTCCTTAGTGTATTGCTGCTTATTTTATTGCTTTCATTTCCATTTTCTCCCTTGCACTAAGATTCCACCACAGAGATTACATAGCCATTCATATGTTCAGCAGGGCTAAACACTTACTGGACAAATCCCAAACCATCTTAATGCCTGGGGACCAAGAAAAGGAGTTTTCACATGTCTGCAAAACCATTCTTGGATTGGAATTACTGACCCTGAGAAAATTCATGTCATCATCTTTTCCTGCTTGCTAATTGCACTGCTCATTTCCAATCAGCATGTTTCATCATGAAATAATTGCACTCTAGAGATTAGTTCTACAGTCATGTGCTCAATCTCAGAAACTTCAATTACTTGCACTCATCACAAACAACTTTGGCCCATTTTTTATGTCACTTAAAAAAATTCTTAGAATTTCACTCTCCTTTCAGAAGGAAAACACAGAAATAAATAAAAAACAACCTTGTCATACAAAATACTGCAGTAGCAAAGCACTGCCACTGTACTACCCTAGGAAGGGAATAGTGTGGCAAGTGTATAATAAACAATTTAAGGTTCTTTCTTCTTCATGCTAAAATGATTGCTTGCCTCACATATTTAAAAAACAAAGTATATAAGTTACAGTTAGGACTGTGATTTCCCAAGCACAAATCCTACAGCTGGACAGAATCCCATTTTTATATTACACTTGTGTGTTCCAGGTAGCTCAGATTTACAGCCTTGGGACCACTGCTATTTGTGAAGTTTAGAACAGAAACCAGCTCTTCCCACCCTCAGCCCTGAGCTTGCCCTCCAGCAGTGTATTCCTAGATGAGTTCCTGTTCCTAGAAACAGGAAGAGTTCAATCATGAATACTGCCTCAAGAAGAATTTTGAACATTTGCAGTGTTACCAAACACCACTTCCTTTCTCAACCAAGTATTTTCATAGAATCATGGAATCATTTAGGTTGGCAAAGACCTTTAAGATCATCAAATCCAACCCTTAACCTGCCACTGCCGAGTCCACCATTGAACCACGTCCCTAAGTGCCACAACTACAGGAGATGCTGACCCCACCACTTACCTGGACAACCTGTTCAAAGGTTGAAAAATCTTTCAGTGAAGAATTTTTTCTAATATCCAGCCTAAACTTCCCTTGGTTCAGATATGGAAGGGAGAATGGTAATGTGACACAGCTAGTAATGGTAGATTTACAAAGGTGTAAAAAACCTAAACATACTAAAAACAAAGAAGCACTTAGTGGATATTTTGACTATCTGATGATGTGCAGACATAGGAAAAAATACATCACCTTTTAAAACTGAGTTTTCACCTCTATATTTATTAAAAATTTCTTTTAAAAGCATCCTTCAGAGTTTATCATTTATAAACTAGCATCAATATAAAGAAGAGATTGTTTAAGAGATGTGAAAGTAAAGTTCCTATTCAGCATAAAAGTAGTAACCAATGATCATCACATTCTTTCAAAGACTGCTGAAAGTTCTGAACACGAAGAAAATCTTTTGACAACCCTTGTAAAATGGCCACAGAATTCTCAAAATTATTCTTTTAACAGAGATAGAACATTGTATCTACACAAGCCCATTGATACCTGAGGACAGAACCATTCAGCCCGGTACCTCCATAGCAAGTCAGACTTCCAATCTTTCTACAGCCTTCAGCTTTCAATACAGTCAATACACTTAAACATTCAATCTGCTGTTGCAGTGTAATTTTTATGTGTTGACTTTCTTGTTCTCAGTGACATTTGCTTTTCCCTTCCTTTATATATTCTTCCTCTGTCAGCCTCATGCCTCCTTGACGTAGCTACCTCTTTCACTATGCCATTAAACCTCTTTTTCCTGTGACTTATTGATTTTAATTCTTTCCTGAATTAAATATGCAGCTAGTAACTGCATATTTCTATTTTATATGAGCAACTGTCCACAAAATGGATTCCTGATTACATTTTCTGCTGAAAAACAAAGCAGATTCTCCTTTGTTCCAATCCATTTTTTCTTTTAATATAGCTGAAAATTGGGCCCTATATTCATATTTTCCCCTGAGACAATACATTTACATCAATATTTCATTATATAGTTGACTTGAATTTTGGGGATTCTTCTTTTAGGTTGGTCACAGTACATACCAGTGTTCATAATATGTTCAGAGACGTAAGTGACTACTAGAAGTTACAGTGGCTTCTTTCAATGTATTCTGGTACAACAAAGGGGCACATTGAAATAGCAAGACAAATGCAAGCAAAGAGCTTTTCTGAGGAAATATCCACAATTATTGTAAGTAACCTGATCCAAACAGACCAAAAGAACAAAGATATATGGGTTGGTTTTACTGAAGATAAGACATAATGAATTCTGGTATCTTTGTTTAGAAGGAACATACAAAATCCTGTTTCTTCAGAGTGCCAGAGAACTGAAAAGGAAACAAAAAGTCTTTTCTGAAATCTTCAGCTTTTTTCCACTGGTCAGTACCTAAGCCTCAACACTGAAATCCAACATTTCTCTCAGAGTTTCTGTGTTCTGTAGGTATATTTTCAATTTTCTACTTTCCTTTGTCATTCCCCACTTTTTACACCTATACAGCAGGATTCCTCTGAGTATACAGTCCTATTTTCTGAAGGGTCTGACCATACCACAACTAAGCAGTGGCACATGCAATTTAAGTCGGAACTTGCTTCTATCTAAGGAAAAATAGGTTTTCCCCATCATAATTGGCAGAAGATAGCATTTGCACATGCTGACTTTAACATCTTTTGCCCAAAACAAACAAACAAAAAAACCTCCAATAATTACTTGGAATTTCTATGTTAGATTTATAAGTGAGGACAACAAATCTTTTTATACTTAATATGAAACAGTGCGAGTAGGGGAAGATAAAACGTTCAGCTGCCTCCTGTGCCATTTACTCCAGTAACAAATTCATGACTTAGCTATTATTATTACCTCAGGATGGGACAGCTAACCATAAGTCTTACTGCTTGCATTGCAGTAGGAGCATTGACTTTCTGTTGCCACTATGAAGTAATGGGAACATCACTGTTGCACTGTATGTTCTGATTCAAGGATGACAAGATCAATATTTGGAAGTACATGTTAGCCTAGAGACACAACCCAACTCCTCTGAAAAATGTGTATTCCATGCTCCATACAGCAAAGTTTCCTGCAGTTGTAAGCTATTAAAGATTTGTGTAAAAGCTTGTTTTTAGCAAAATACCTTGAAGTCACTTGAAAAATGCCTTTGGTTTCTGGTAATTATTGCAACCATCAATAAAACAGATATGAATTCCCACGTATCAGCTCTACAGCAATAGCAGATGTTTTAGTCATTAAACTGCGAGTCAAATATTTGTCAGTTGTGAAGCTACAGATCCTTGACATTTACCAGGGCCATCCAGGACTCTCTAGTCTTCTTCTACCAACCCTTAGGATCTAGGCACACTTAAGATCAAGTTTTTTCAATGTATGGCCTTGAGTATTAGGAAGGCAGTCTAACCCTTAGGCTTTCTGAGTTGAGATCATTGGTAAGCACTCTTTCCACCTCAAAATGGGCAGATATAATTAGTTTTCAGAGCAGCATTCTATTTAAGAAAAAATGGTACACATGCAGTCTAAGCAGGTTCTGAAGCTATCAGTTCAAACCAATATCAAGCCAAAACATCACAGCCTGTGTCAATGGTAAAATGTTCCATTCATTTCTCCTCCCAGACCTTCAGTTATTAATCTTTCAGAAGAAAAAGTCAATTTCAGGGAGATACGAAAAGAGAATTATACTAATTATTATATCCTGTAGTTGTTCAGCCTTGTAAACTAGTTCTTCTCTGAGAAGAAATCAGAATGACACAACTTGCCATAACAAAGCTAAACTCTTTGACAGATAAGACACCATGTCATAAGAATGAAGAAATTCAAGCCATGCTTTTACTAATCTTTCCAGAATTAAAGAAGCAACGGGAGTGTGAAATAAAAAAACTTAAGGTAAAGTAATAAATCAAAACTCTTCTAGAATATTTGTTCCCTAGTACCAAATGCTATCACAGACATGATGCAATTTCAGAAAATCTATTGCTTTCAGTTCCCATCACAATTTTGGGCAATTTCAATTATTTTTTTAACTCTTTGGCTTAGCACATGATTTTTACCACGGGTATCATTGTACAACTTTGGAAATATGCAATCACATAATTAGAAATCATCAAGTTTTGTTCCCTCTTTAATATCTATACAAGTTTAGTTTTATTTTTAAAAAATGTATCTTCCCCAAGTGAAAGAAAATTGGTTTAAGACTCAGACACTTGAGGAAAAAAAAGGTTGAAAGGAATTTAGACTAGAGAAATAATAATTTCCTAGTTTCATAGTTTCTAACTCATTCAGCAGGATTTTCAAACTTCTTTCAGATCCCTGGGTAATGGAAGCTTATGCTATGAATTTGAGGCATGATCTTACAGACTACTTACTCTCCTAGTCATCATATTAGAGAAATTAATTTGGCCACACACACCAAAAACCACAGCTACAAGCACTAACCAAAAGAAAAAAGATAGGAGAGCCAAGCAGGATAGAGATCAGTTGTAAGTGGACATAAATAGTTTTTGGAAACTCAGGTTAGAGAATTGACACCTTCCCACCATGTTTTTAGAACAATTCTACCTTAGATAGCAAATGCATCATGTTCACTACCTATTTGGATTTCTACCTAGGAAACATTGGCAGTGAATTCAGAACTCTCTTGATCCCAGGAAGGTCACAGGAGAACTACAAGGAATTTACCAACTTATGAAACATTCTTGTACCAATAAATTCATTTAACATCTGTTGTAAGCTGAAACCCTCATGGTGCCTCATTGAGCTTCTTCTGCTTCGTTGCACTTTTGTTTATAACATGAGGCTATATTTTCAAGTTGCAGCTGTGTCTAGAAACTCCATACAAACTAAATGGAAAGCTAGCAATATAGAACATTGATTTTTTTTTTCCTTTTTTCCTTTTTTTTTTTTTTAAACCACCAGTTTTCATGGGGAAATTATTTAGAAGAAAAACACTGCAATTTCATAGATGTCCTAGAAAAGATGAACAACAAGACTCAAAGTAACACATTTCTGCTATGGAGCATGCTATATATATTTTGTAGTATTTGTGACTGAATTTCTACAAAGCAAAAACTAAATCATACAAGATGACCCTCCTATTGGCAGCTTAGATCAGTTTTCTAATTTTCCCTTTCTCAGCCAGATGATATCTACTGATATTTTACCAGAACCCTTTCAGGTATGGCAAATGTTTGTTTATACGAAGAAATACATACAAGCAGCACTCCCAAAACCTGATCAAAGCTTGTATTTCTCAACACAGGTTTGGTTTTTCCTACAACCACTGAGAACTTCTGCACCATTACACAGCTGCTTGATATATCACAGCGGAGATAAATGCCTCAGGATCTGTGGACCCTTTCCAAAGGCCTGATGTCCTTGCAGAGATGTTCTGCAAGTCTGTTTCAGAGGCAGAGGTATAGAGTCCTGAAGAAGTGCATAGGACAAGTTCTTCTACAGGACTGCAACTTGCTATCAGCCTGGCCCAATACTGGCATATTGAAGCTAGTGTATTCCAGCAAAATGCACAAACACATCTCAGAGCTGACACATCAATGCCAAGATCCACTCCCAGCTGGCAGTGTGGACAGGTTGCACTAGGTTTGCCTTCCTCCCATCCTCTAAGACTATCCCAGACAGCTTCACACCCTAAAGCATACTTGCATGTCCTTGTGCCAAGTTCCAGGTTTTCATCCTACGAAGACATGTCATTTCACAGGTTCTGAATTCATCACTTCTACCCTGGATTATGTTTGAGTGGGACTGAGGCTCTGCATGGAGCTTGCAAGAGATTTATGGCAACTACTACAAGTATGCTGTGGTACTTGGCCTCAGTTCCCTAACACAGTTCCTGGCTCCATTTCACCTGGAACAGACAGAGGCTCAGATTTCTTCAGCCTTGTAACAGAAAGGCAAGAAAATCAGCAAGATGTCCTACTCTTTCAGAGATGCTCCCCTCATTCCCCACACCAATTTTCACCTACACCCCCTACATTCATGAAGGACAATAGACTCTATGTTTTGCTGTCCCTCCTATTCCCTCCTTCTTCATCTGTGTCTTGAACTTCTTTGTCAGCTCTCAGGTGGACTGTTGTGGATTTGCACTGACCAGTGCAATTGCCTTTACTGCAGTCATCAGCTCAGCTATTCATCCCCTAAAGGAACAAAGATATCCTCTTTTTTTTGTCCTTTTCTCAATGGATTGGGTTTTTAGCTGTTGAAGCACTCCTAAAGCCACATATAACAAACTGAATTAATTCACCAAAGCCCTTAAGGCACAACCTCAGCATACAAAAGAAACCTGCCCATAAGAAAACAGATTCACCACCTGCAAAACAGGCAACAACACTGCCAAAACAAAAGGATGGACCAAAGGAAAAAACATAGAAAACTCCAGTTACATCCTTCTACTGAGATTAAGTACAGCCACTGGCAAACCAATACTAAAAATGCCAGCAAGAAAAGTGCATAAAATGTTGGAGTACTCCTTTTACTATGAGGTTTTAAGATAAATGTTTTCCTTTTCCTCCCACCAGTATGTGATGTCCCAAACCAAAGGGGGATAAAACCCAAACACTCATGGAAAACAAAACATGCCATCTATCTTAAAAAAAAAAAATAAAGCTTGCAATTTACAGAAAAATATGTTTGGACAACACGTATTTAGATGAAAACCTCTTCAGTGGTAGCCTAGAATAGAAGTCTGAGAAGCTCTCCTCCACCCAGCTAACAATGTAAGATTTCCTGGACTCCAGACAGATATCTCTGATTGGTCACAGGGGAAGTGGGAAGATGTACTCACTCCACCACTTCTAGCACAGCTGACTGAACCTGGTCAGCTCACTGAACCTGGTCTGGCACAGCAGCATTACTGGGGCACTGACTAATTGAAACAAATTACTATTGATTTTATTCCATTTTGCACAGTTCCACTCAAGGTCTTGTTTCCCTAGGTTCTGCAAATACACAGCTCTGCTTTCTAAATTAATCCGTTTTATAACACTATCCCATATAAGACAGGTTCTTAACACTGGTCCCTGTAAAAGACAGATGGAATAATCACAGAATCATTTAGATTGGAAAAGATGTCTCAGATCATTGAGTCCAACCTACTTGATGACACTAAGTGTCACATCCAGTCATTTCTTGAGCACCTCTGGGGATAGTGATTCCACCACCTGCCTGGCCAGTCCATTCCGATGTTTAACAATTCTTTCCGTGACGGAATTCCTCATGATCCCAAACTTTACCTCCCCTGGAACAGCCTGAGGCTATGTCCTCTCCTCCTGTTGCTAACATGCAACTAAACGCCAGGAGAGGATTAGGGATGGCCAGAAAACCAAAACCAGTCAATTTCACTGGCAGGTCAGAGGGCAGGTGGTGAAGGACACAAGCGGCAATCATATCCAGCACCCCAGAAACTTGAACCCCAGAGCTCCCCAGCAGCAGCAGCAGCACAGACAAGCAGATAAGCCTACAGGCTTGTTCTTACATGGTGCAAATGAATGTGCAGTTACCTTTCTACTGGTGCTTTGACAGAAGAGACCTAGCGGTGTCTGACACAAACGGCAGAGCACACAGCCCTTGCCAAAGGCTTACGCAACATCATCAGCCTAGTTACGAACACAAAGGTCGTTTCTGTTTAGCAAAGATAAAACCAAAGCTGTCTTTTAAGCATAAGTGAAGGGGGAAGACAAAACAAATACACCTCTTCTCCTCATGAAACCAAAAAAATAAAAGACATTTGTAACAACATGATTTATAGGCCACTTTTCCTTGCTTTTCTCAGGGGAAGATCAGAAATAGCCACAAATAGACTTATAAGCAGACAAACTCATTTAAATGTTAAATTGCAATCCAATCTGGCATGAGCTAGAACATTAGCTTATCTGTTGACACCCCACACAGCAAAATCTTCCAATTAAAATGAAATTTCTTTTCTGCTGGTGATGCAGAAGAGAGTTTGGGGCAGAGGGGGGAGGGGGTTTACTTATAACTCGATGCTAACGTTTTCCATTGGCCTGGATATCCCTGAAGAATGAACTTTTCAGTGATCTGCGTCTTCCCTTTCCATGAAGAGTTCCATGAGCAGGTTTCATAATTGCCTTGCATTGCTCAGGTGTCAGATTCCAGTTCAGAAAGTCTCAAGATCTTAAGGTAGGTGTGCCCAATCAAGACACCATTCCAGGGAATGGCAGACTGCTGAACAGGTCTGTCTCTTGTGACTTGTTCACAACATCTGATAATACTTCTCTTCCAGGTTCTTGGTACCCTCAGTCACTTCTATGGGTCAAACCTCTCAAGCAGGTGCAGTCTCCCATAATGTACCACAATGCACTGGAGCACGAGGCACTGCACAGGTGACAGAGCTCAAGGCTTGTCACTCCAAGGGAGAACTCAGATTAGTAAAGAGCACAGGGACATATGTTACTATTCCATAGAAAAACTTCAGAATTTTGTGTTGTTAACCACTGCATTGCATCTATCCAAAACTGGCAGTTAGTTAAATATATCATTTCAGGTATTTCAGAGAGAAACCTGAATATTTCAGCATAAGTGTCAATGACACAAAATTCCTTTACAGATCATCCCTGTACTAATTTTGGAAATTCCTAGCTAGCTAGCTGAGGTCAGGGAGGATAGATTGGATGTGTTTATCCAGGAAGCTGTAGCTTTCAGAACTAGCTTTCTTAGTAATCTATGCTGAAGCCTCAAATTTAACATTTAATAATGTCCCTAATATTTGGACCACAAGTCATGAATCCTGGCAATGACATATGCAGATAAAAATTAGAAAATATAAAAAATATATTTTTATAGTACACCATGTGACCAAAAACCCTGTCACTGTGAAGCCAAGAACCTCAGCACAATCCTTAATAGTTTGCTTAAGCAGTTTTATCAAATGATCTTTTCTGCTTCCAAGGGATGTACTAACTCAGCAATAAGTGGGTGCGCATTTAGATGCGATGGAAAACCTGGTAAGCCCTAAAAATATGCTCCAGTTTCTACCCAACACCATCTGTATTGAGATGGGGTTAGTAGTTTTTTAAGCATGTTCCAGCCCACATTTCTTCATCAGCTCTATTAGTGTTTTGTATTAAACTTTCCTCCTGTGGCTCTCAAAGTATAAGCACTCCCCCACTGTCCTTCTGCTTGCCATTTTTCCTGGTGTCACCAGTCTATTAGAAGAAATCTCTTACTCATGGAAATTCTTGTTATCAAGTCACATACTGGTACTGCTCTTCCACCAAAAAACACAATAAAATATGGCCATATTGCATTGATACTTTGCAGCTGTCTTGGAAAATCATCTTTAAAGAGAGGCTATGCTAAAGAGTAAATAAAAATTAATTAAGATTAAAATATAAGTAATGTCATTTCAACATTTTTATAAGAACAGACAGAAAAAATGAAACACTTCCATTTCTTTTCATTCAAGAGATTTGTCTCTTCTTGTGCCGGTTGCATTATTTTGAAGTTATACTTGCACACAGAGATTATTTCTACTCTCTTTCCACTTCCCCCTTGGTATTCACTGCTCCCAAAAATATTAATAAAACTTTGTATAGGTAAATGCAAACATTTCTGGCAGGAAACAGAATCTGTAACTGTCCTGAAGGTTAATAAGCTAGAAATAAGACATTGACACTTTGCATGGTTACGTGAATGAAATAAACATAGAATTCCATTTTCCATCTCAAAATGACAAAACAGACACCAATAGAATTAGTGCTATCTGGTTTAATTGCCCTTAAATGAATCTGCACAGTGGTAAACATTTGGGGGCAGAGATGTGTTTCAAGTGACTTATCCCAAGTCACCATGAAAACAGTGACTATTTTATTGGTCTGCAAGTATATTTACTGTAACTACATGTGAAAGTTGCTGAGAGGGCTAATTCTAATAGAAGAAGGAAAGGTAAGAATTAAAAGGTCATTTTTCTTCTTAAGAGGAAGTACTGGAACTGGAGGCAGGAGTTAGGGGGACAAGCAGGGAGAAACCAGTCATGCAGATAAGCAGGGCCAACTGGCTTCTTTTGATGAGGTGGGTGAGGAAGCACTAATTTAAAAACCCAAGGTGAATGACAAAATATCTACAAATAAGTTCAAGATGCTGGAGGTAGCAAGTGTGACCTCACCATCTGGAAGCCTTCCAACTTCTGAATCAGTCCATGGGGGCCTGTTCAGAACCCTCCTAAAGAGCATTCAACCATCAAAACACACAGAATACCAGTTATATTATGAATACCATAGCTGCAAGGCTTGTTCTTTAGAAAGGCATGTAATACTCTGTATGTGTATACATTGAAATCCGATGGAAAAACAATGTGCCTTTTTGATTCTTTAACTTGACACTCCACTCCATTATATCTGAACCTAATTTATTAAAAGTAGATGGAATATTTATAAGCATCACAGAATACTTCCAAGAATAAAAAGTGTTTCTATTTCATTCCTTGTGAATGTCCTTAACTAGTGCCAGACAAAATATACCATTGTTTTAGCCAAAATGGAACTAATTGGAGAATTAAAATCCTTCCTATTACTGGAACAGAATTCATTCTAGAATACATCATTTGTAAATTAATCAGCATGAATAAGCCTTCACTTGTAACACCAATCTACTTGACAAAATAACTTCTCTAGCTCTGGCCTGTGACTGAGCCATCTCCCAGCCATTGCAATTAGCTCCCAGTCAAACATACTGGCTTCCATTCAGCAGCAAAGTTTAGAAATGTCTGACTGTTTGCTTTGTGACTGCAAGCATGTTCCCATTTCTAAGGACACAAAGAAGGGCTGATAGAAAGAGGAAAAAGAGTGAAAAGAACATTATCAAAGCAGGTCAGTCAATACAGTAAACTTAAAACCTAACCTATTAAATCTCAGTCTGATCAGCACACAGGGAAGATTGCTGTCCTTTTTTCCTGTGGGAACTTGTACATGGGCAACTGCTATGGAAGAGGTATCTGGTAGGTCTTTTCTGGTAATGTTGTTTTACTGACAACATCTAAGAAATGAGATTTTCCCATATACCCCATGTGAGAGAACCAGTTCAAGCTATCAAGATGGTCAGAGATCTGTCCTGCATATAGCCATCTGAAAGGTAAAAAAAGAACAGTAGCTTTTTCAGGGACTTGGCTGAAAAAATGAAAGAGTTACAAGGGCAGAAATAATAACTTACTTTTATTTATTGTGAAAAGATTATCCTAGAAGTAGATGCATTTTTATAATGGAAGCTGCATAATACTGCATTTACATGACAATTTTACGTGGTCATGAATATTTCCTATCTTTGTTGCAGTTTATCATAGGATTAGCTAACAGGTCTACTTCACCCACTAAAGCTTCAGACTGAAAATTCCACAGAACAGCTTATATAGCAGAGATGAGGTCATGAAACAGCTAGTGTTGCTATTAGAAGCAGTTTCAGAACTCACTTGAATATTTTAAGTCATAGCCAAAAATTTGGTGTAAGATTTGGGAGTCATGCACAGATATCTATCCGTATGTCATGTCATTTAAAACCCTTTGTGGATATTGAGCAGTAATAAAAATGTTAAATAGCAAATCAGCTAAGCCTGGGTAGGAAAATAATTGAGCCTAGTGAGTTTAAGAAAAGTGGGCCACATTAGAACCCAGTAATTACAGCTCTTCATTTTATCAGCATTAGTGAAACTCTTGCATACTACACCAAGAATGAAACTTTGGGAACATGGCAGCAACAGAATGGTCCTGGAGGATTTATAGGTATGAATGATAACACAGCTCACCTTATCTTATCTTTGACAGCTAGTGAAAGGGAAAGCTCAGGCTGAATCTTGGAATCAGTCAGGTTGGTATGGACCAGAGTGGATCACCTGGTCCAGCCTCTGTACTCAAGGAATCCCTGCACAAGTTCAACCTCAGCATTTGAGCTAGCACCAGTAGATGGCATTCCAACTCAGGAGCCTTGCCCACAGTGTACAGTAACAAACATGAACTCTCACCCTCACTCAGCAAAGGTCATCTGGAAAGCTGAAATTCATGTGCTGAAGATTGAAAGATACCTGGATAGAAAATCTGTTACTCCTAGAGGTAAGAGGTCAGAGGTAACTTAAATCCCTATATTTGAAAGACTATTTCATATCTGCTGTTGTACAGCTGTATTTGTAATGAATGCTTTTAAAGAAACAATTTTGTTGGTGTGCTTTAAAAGCCAACTTTTTCTATTTTATCTGTTTTCTGTTCAAGGTTTTATGCTTCTCCAAGCATACAAAAAATCCCACCATAATGACTGAGTTGTTTAAAGCTATTTTTTTTTTCCTGTAACAGGAATGCCTATACATGTATAACACAATATTTTCAAGCTTTAAGAGGACTGTGAAGATTTCACACATGTCCAGTGCTATATATAGCACATATCCAGTTCTATTTCATTTTATACATGGATAAGAACCATTAAATCTAAACAATCATTGAACAACTAAACTTGTGAACCAGTTCACTGAAACAAGCCAGAAAACACTGGGTAAGCAACACTCACACAGAGTGATTTTGCTACTTCAGTTGAGACAGTGGTCACCTCATCATAAAATAAATTGCAAGCAAATCAAAATTTTCTCAAAACAATTTTAGCAGTACAGATAAAAATTAGAAAAGAGAAAAAGGAGCCAAAAATAAATTTAAATCTTGAGGCCTGATTTGACAAAATTATTATCGCAAAAACTATTACCACAGCACTATTTATGGCCTAGGCAATAGCTACAGACCCATTTTGAGAACAGACAAGTTAACTCTTTAAACCTTTACTCAATTTTTAATCAGTACAGTGACATCTGAGGTAGATCCCTAAATGTAGTGGATGTACGTCTCTTCTTTCAAGAAGAAATGCAATTTAGTCCACTGTCCAAAAAGCATCAGAAGACAGCCTTAGTTACTGTGGGTCTGAGGAGAGTTGTGTAATAATCCTATGATAACACTGAGTTTAGACAGGAAGTTCTACAGAGAATGGCAACCAGTTTTGGTTTTGTGCATTTGAAGATCATTACTACATTGACATATTTTTTAGGCCAGAATACTGAGCATTCTCTTGGGATAAGATTACCTTCCTCTTGACATTAAAACTTTAGTGTTGGAGAAAATGGAGTATACCAGTTCAGTTTGGTTTTCCTTCTACAAGATACCCCATTAAGATACCCAATGACTGATAAAGATTTCGTTCCTCTTGTCAAGTCAAGTATAAAGACCATGCAGTCACGCCAGAAATTCCTCAAGGAAAATTATTTGCCAGCATTAAGTGGCAGCTGCTCCACTTTTTTTCCTGGCCTGCATCCACACCCCATCCTTCCGTTGAGTCAGAAAATATCTACAGTGGCACAGACAAAACTCTCCCTGCAGCCCACCACATCATACCATACTCAGAGGAATTTCTTAGCTGGTCTGCACAACCAAGTTGTAGGCAACTTGTGCAAAACATGTGGTGGATTTCTAACCACAGCTGAGAGAGTGGACTCTTCACTTTATATGAAAGATTATCAGTGTGGTACATTTCCTTAATGAAAAAAGTCACTCTGTATTTCATTAGGCTATTTATGTGCTATCTGTCATCAGCAGGATCTACCACCTGTTATTCCACTTTTTTAGCTGTTATGTAATATTGGTTCCCTTCCACACCATATCTTTTTTTTTTACTTGAAGACTTTTCAAGATAGGTAAGGGCTGTTTAAATCTTGCTTAAATCTTGCTTGGAGAGGATTTCAACTAGGATAAAAATCCCCAAAAACTTTGAAACAGAGAAGGGCTATGGCAAAGAACAAATAGGGATGGGAATTGTGCAGGATGGCAAGAATTCCCCTAACCACCAAAGTTCAGATTTGCAGCTGGACCACCAGAGGCTTATCATGACATTTCAGTCTGTTCTCTTGGAGGTTTGCTCTAAGTGCAACAAGGCTGAAAACATTCAGCACTGCTAACTGCAGGCTGTACACTGACATGAGCAAAGAAAATGTCTGAAGAGTTTCATGTTCACAGGGTCTTCTGTGTCTCTTTCAGTGTCAGAGTGGGAACAATTATTTAATGCACCCCACATGGTGAGTTGAGTTTGGACTATTTTCTGGCCTCACATGCATATCAGCAAATTCAAGAACCAAAGAGCAACTGTAACTCAGGGTACATAAAACACATATAAAAAATGGCCCTTTCTGCCACTAAGGAGCCCTAGATTTCAAAGAGCAGCAACAGCTCAGATGTTTCAAAAAGTCAGAAAATTTCTGATTTCCAAAAATTTTAAGCTAGCTTCTGTTCTCTTACTCAATTTTCAAACTTTATTGCTAATAGAGCATCATCCATCTTCCATTCTACAAACATAAAGTTATTAAAGAAAAAGGCATCTAAGACAATTTGTCACTAATGTTAAAATAAAGAGATTCCTGATTCTAAACACAGAGGCTGTTTAAACTAGCAAGTCTCCCAGCCTCCCTGGGTAGATGAAATTATTTGATACATATTTCCCATATATTCATGCATATTTCACTAGGTCCACAGGCACTTTTGTTCTCCTCAGTCTCATTCCTTGTTCTTGAAGTACTTCTACTGTGAACCCGTAGCTTTTGTTCTACTCTTTGATGGTAGAGGGGAAAAAATCCATTGTATTCAAATTCTACAGAGCCTTATGATTTTTTTTCACCTCCCTCCATGTCTACAATATATATTAGACTAATAGTCACAGGATTTCAGTTACATTCAGGTAGCATTAAAGTAGATAATGAGAAAACAGATTTGTTTTCCAGCATCAATAGTAAAAGTTAGCATTGGTTTATCTTGCAGCTGAAGGAAAAAGGGTTATCAAAAGGCTAGGACTCCTGTCTCTACATCTGCTGCAAAAAGCAGTATGAAAACTGATTACTACATAGAGGATAAAAGGAATTCCAAGTGTTATGGCCTACATAGTAGGAACACCCAGGATGTGACTTGACACTCAAAACTCAGACATACCTGTGTCTTCAGCTATGTGTATGTCCTGATAGTCTGAAGTAGAAAAGCAATCCTTTTCCACATTGAAGTACACATAGCCTTCAGCCAGAGATGCATGCACAGTTAGAGCAACCAGGACTTTGCCACATCAGTCTCAGACCTGAAACTCATTCTGAGACATTCTTAATACACATCAGCATCAAGAGTGGCAGATCTTACAGGGCTGGGTGAATTCTAAATAATTGTGTTCACAGTCTTCAATCCTGCAGGAACTTTATCAGTCTCCTATGGAACGCAGCAGAAAGTAGCAGCACGGATTCAGGGAAAAATTTCCAGGTCATGCTGTATTCCAAAAGCCATGTACTGAATACACAAGGAAGTAGATGGGTTTGATTTTAATCAGCACTGCACTTCAAGCAGGCTCTCATCTAATCCCATTTGAGGATGCAGTCACACTGAATAAGGGATCTGCACTGAAGGAAGAACAGTGCTACACAAAAATCTGCTGTACAGATCAGGCCACAGTTGTGAGGTATTTCACAGCAGTACAAAAACTACAAAGAAGTTAAGCCACTGGTACTCCAGAAAGCAAGAAATTCTCTCCAGATTATTTCCTTTCTTCCTTCTCGGGTTGCAGGATAATGTTGAAAACTGCCCTTATTTCCAGCAAATAGCAAAATGAGCATTCTTTTCTGTAATGGAAAAATCACTGTAAAGGGTGGAGTCAGATTCTGTCTGGTGCTCAGGTGAATAACGGTGACAACAACATAAGGGTGGCACCATACGCAGGCCTTGCAGACGTGCTCTCTAACTTACCCCTCACTAGAAAGTCATGGGGCAGCTTCAAATAAATCTTTCTCTCAGGTCCTGCTGGCACATTGAAGGGAGTCACCAGGAATGTACAGCCACCCAGCATTTCCTCTCACAGTACCACCTCACCATGTCACCATGTCACCATGCATGTGGCACCTGAGGCCTGGCCTGACAGGTGATGGCACTCCAGGGAGAAAACAGCTGCACCAGCCCCTTCCCAGCAAGGAGCCCTGTGCCTGGAGATGTGCTCCCAGAGTGCACAGGGCACCACATCTGGCCCCTGTCACAGCACCCCAACAGCTTTCCAGCAGGGAGGGTGGTTTTGTGCTTGAGGTATCCACAGCGACAGGAGCCCAGGACTCACCTCACAGCAGGAGTGAACCCACCGCTGGGTGTGCTGCAGAAATGGGATTTCCTGCACTTCCTTGGAGACTGAAGAAGCCAAATACCTCCCTTTCTGACAGGCTGCCCTGACAAATGCTCCTTCCACCTGAAACTGAAGCTAGAGCAGCCAGGCTGTGCTGCCCTGACAGCAGGGAGGAGGGGGGCAGCGAGGACACGGCCGAGCTGGGTGTGGGGCAGGCTCTTGATCCAACACAGTAAGCAGAAATGAGGTGTTACACAAATCAAATGTCTTAGTGTCCTTTCCCAGAGCTCTCTGTGTTCACTGCTCACTCCCTCCAACAGATATGTCATGCTGTACATCAAGCCTGAGCCTCTACATCTGTAGCCACAGTTCAGGAAATCAGCTAATTCAATCACACAGTGAGAACTGCTGCTTCATGGTGCAGCAGCTCCTACAGGCAGCTTAACCTTTGCATGCAACAGCTGCTTGGCAAGTGAAATCAAATCCTGCCCTTGCCAAAGCCATCATTGGATGATCCTGTAGTAGAAGGTAATTTTACATTGCCTAGTTCTGGATAGGGTTTTTATTATATCATTTTCTCTGTTTTGAATGAAAATAATATTTTTTTAAAGCTATATATGCAAGCTATTTCCCAAAACACAGGATCAATGTATTCTTACTACTAGTAATGAATCTGAAAATTCATTCCATGATCACAAGTTACTACTATCACCTTGTTCCTATAGACTTTTCCTACAGTCAAAATCACTTTTTTTTCATTGCTGAGCCCACTCTCCCTATTACTCATGGTATGGAACAAGTCTTGACTGCACACTACTGGATACGCTGACCTTCAATGCCTCTTTTTCCCCATAGAAAAATCTTCAATTCTGTTTGACATGGGAAGAACTTAGCAAGGTCTCCATAGTCCTCACATACATAAAAACCTTCTATCAAAATTGAGTTCTTGTGACCTGAGCCTTCCAAGCCAACAACAGAGACTCTGATATTTGTGGAACAAAGATTTTCTTTTCCCAATTTGTGTACCTTGAGTGTTGTGTTCAAAGATAAAAGCATTGTTTTATCAAAAGCTGAGTCCACCAAAAGCCATGGCCTTATGCAATATGCATGTACAATAAACACATTCCATGGTGTATGACATTAAAGGCTTGGAAATATTGAGGTATGCATTAGCAATCTGAATAAAGATAGGTCAGCTGGATCTGAGCTACGTCTGCATCTCACAAAGGTTACAAGTGAATGTCACCTTAACTATATCTGCATTGCATTAACGTAAAAATTCCCAATTAGTGAACAAAGAAACAGAAGGGAATCATTCAGATTTAAAGTGGCTCCTGCAGGGCAGGATTGTCATAAAAACTGTGTCAAACGATCTGTGAGGTGGCCAATGGCAGAATTTAGTCTAAAAATAATAAATGGATGGATGTACCAAAAAAAATACCCTTGAATTCTAATCAAAGGCTAATTTTGTATACTACCAAAAACTTTGGCAAAAGGCCCAACTGACAAAGCAAGGAGCAGCTGAATTTTAATTCATTTTAATGAATTAAAATGAAGAAAACAAAATCCAAAAAGCAGAAACAAGGACAGGCAGCAAAGGAGGACTATAAAGTATTGCTTAGGCAGTTATGGATGGTGTCAGTAAAGACAGAGCCCAGTTGAAGCTCAAGCTGCCCAGGGGCATAAAAGGTAAAAGCAAAAGAATCCTGTAAGCAGCAAAGTAGCAAACTGAGGTTCAAAGGAAATGTGAAACTGGTATTTAACAGGGAAATACAGAAAGATTTTTTTTTTGCCTCAGTCTTCAAAACATTTCCAGACCTCCATATGCACCTGCAGTTTGAGGAATGAGGAAACACACAAGTGAAAGAGTAATGGACTATTTGGAGACATTGGGTATATTCATGGCTACAGAGATAGATGGGATGCATGGAAGGATGATGAAAACCTGGGGGATATGACTGTGAAGCACATCATTATACACACATGGATGATCCATGGAAATGGGCTAAATATTGCAGTAATCTTTAAGAAGGCTGCAGAAGACCTGAGGAACTAAATGCTGGCCAGCTACAACTCAGTCCCTAGAAAGACCATGCAGCACAACTCTTGAGGATCCATTTCCAAACAACTGAAGGACAAGTAGGCAGTGAGGAAAAATGTGGATTTGCAAAGGGCAGATCATGCTGATAATCTGCTTTCTCTAATTAAATTACTTGCTATGTGGACAAGGAGGCAATAGTGAATAGGACATGCACACCACAGTGACTCCATGCATCAAAGCCACCAGTTTTACCATTGTAAGAACTTCTCCCATAATGTCTACAAGTCACAAGTACCATGCCTCATCTGCAAAAAACACCTGTGGCTGCTCCAGCCCTCCACAATCATTTGCTTCTCTTTTCTGACACTTTGAACCTCCTGCCTCAGGTTTGCCTGTTTTCACAGAACAATAAAATGGATAAGATTGGAAGAGAACACAGTGGGTCATCTGGTCCAATCTCCCTGGTCAAGCAGGGTCACCCTAGAGCACATGGCACAGGATTTGTGTCTACAGGGTTCTTGAATATCTCCAGTGATGGAGACTGCACATCCTGTCTGGGCAATCTGTTACAGTGCTCACCCACAGAGTAAAGAAGTTCTTCCTCATGTTCAGGTGGATCTTCCTGTGCATCACATTCTGCCCGTTGGCTCCTATTGCTCAGCCCCACAAAGAGCCCGGATCCAGCCTCTTGACACCCTCCCAGGGGTATCAGCTGCTCTTCCCAACCTTGTGTCCTCAGTGATCTTGCTGAGAAGGTATCTGCCCCTTCATCCATCATGCATTAACAAGTTAAATGTTACAGGGCCCAATACTGAAAATCAGCTAATTCAATCACACAGTGAGAACTGCTGCTTCAGCTGCAGAACTGCAACAGCTCCTATCTGCAGCCTAACCTTTACATGCAACAGCTGCTTGGCAAGTGAAATCAAATCCTGCCCTTGCCAAAGCCATCATTGGATGATCCTGTAGTAGAAAGTAATTTTACATTGCCTGGTTCTGGGTAGGTATAAAAATAAAAATACTATATATTCAAGCTATTACCCAAAAACACAGGGTCAATAGATTCTTACTACTAGTAATGAATCTGAAAATTCATTCATTGATCCCTTGGTGAGGGACACCAAGGTTAGTCTCCAACTAGACTAGTTTTGCCTGTTTCAAGCCATACAACAGCCCCCAGATGAGTATTCTGTACAGATGCTTAACTGTACAAGACATAGGACAGTGACTAGGTGTGATGGGCCTCTTGTTCTATGAACTAATAATTTTTTATTTATTCCATGGGGTTTTGTTCCCAAAAATGAACCTGGAGTTATCAGAAGCATTCAATCCATCCTAAAAATCCTAACTTAAGAAGTTTTCTTCTGGTCATTTTACACCTTCTTATATTAGTTCCAGTTGAGTAAACATTTTGGGTAAGATTGTGACCAGCCCCTAGTCACAACACATCTCATTCCCTTTAGTAAGTCACAGCTTGTTTTCCTCTTTTCACAGATATAAAAAAGAAAAATATGCATGCAAATCAGTGTCTGTGTATTTCTTCTCATTTTGTATACGTGTTAGAAGATGAGGATGAAAAAACAGGATCATTGTGCTGAATTCCCCCTCTTGAATTTATTTGTGCACATCTCAAAAGTACCTTTTTAAAAGAATATGCTATGTTACACCTAGGGGAATTTCAGTTTTACATCTGTTTTTTGTAACTCTTTTTATATTATCTCTTAATATAATGTCAAAAATCTTTATGACAGGTTGTTTCCTTTAGAGTGTTGTCATTTTTATCATAAAAGTTCAAAATTAAAAAATAAAAAAATAAATAAAGAAATTATTGCTGTGTTTTTCTAAGTGAATGTGAATTTAACTGAAATTCTACACTGATTGGGCCCACGTTTTTATGGATGTGTCCTGGTTTCAGCTGGGATAAAATGATATTTCTTCTTAGTAGCTGGTACAATGACGTGTTTTGCATTTAGTATGAGAATAATGTTTGATAGCACACTGATGTTTTAGATGATGTTAAGTAGTGCTTAGCCAAAGTCAAGGACATTTCCTAGTGCACAAGAAGCCAGGAGGGAGCATGGCCAGGACAGCTGGCTGAACTAGCCAGAGAGATATTCCATACCATAGAATGCCATGCCCAGTATATAAATTGGCCAGGAGCTGCCAATTGCTGCTCTGAAATGGACTGGACATCAGTCAGCAGGAGGTGAGCAACTGCATTGTGCATCACTTGTTGTTCTTGGGGTTTATCCCCTTCTCTCCTTCTCCTTTTCATGACTATTATTATTGTTGTTACTGGTTAAAGGAAGATGTTGTATTGTGAGGCAAGTACCAACACTTAATGCTAAATAAAAAAAGACAAGTCCTGCCATTTGCATTCTGTGTTTTTGTAGGACTGCAAGAGCTGGGCAACTTTCATTTAATTTTTCTTTTTTCAATTATTTAACTGTTCTTATCTCAAACCATGGGTTCTACCTTTTTCCAATTCTCCTTCCTATCGCACCAGAGGCAGAGTGGGCAGTGAGCAAGCTGCTGAGTGGTACTCAGTTGCTGACTGGAGTCAAACCACAAAAGGATGTAAAAGAGGAGCAATCAAAGACACTCGATTACACCAGTAACTAACTGGAACAAGAATGCATGTATCTACTGCCGTCTGGAGGTTTGCTAAAGGTAATGCAGTGATGGAAATACTCCAACTCACTGGGAAGCTGCAAATCCATATTACTATTTTCTCTGTAGTTTCTCTGCAATCCTACAAAAACATGGAATAGCAGCCAGAGTGTGGTGGAAAGGGCTTAGCTGTTAGCATTAAGTACTGACACTCATCTCAGAAGAGAACATTTTCTTTTAACCAAAGCTCTGATCCTGCAAGAGATTAGCACACACATTTGATCCACACACAGAGCAAAACAACCACTTATTCCATTGGGATCAAAGCTGCAAAATCAAATTATTCCATTCCTTTGTAAAACTGGAGGCAGAAGCTGTAAAAGTATTCTCTGCTTCTTGCAAGGACATGGGAACTGTCAACTGCAACAGGCAACACAGTATTTCAAATATCACATCTTTTTGAAATATAGTTCTATTAGCAAATTGAATGGTTGCATCTAAGATTAAGAAGTTGCAGAAATCTGACTAAAACAGATGTCCTATTTGTTCTGTTCAACTTAATTCCAAGTTATTTCAAGCTCTGCTTTGAATGGCATTATATTATACATTACCAAATATAGCAACTCAAAAAATAAATCCAGAGTTATTTATATACATTACTCAACTAGGACAAAGTACAATTTTTCATACTGATGCAACTGGTCTACTCTGTGGACCTGTCACTTCATGTATTTAAGATACACATAGGGAACAATTTAATTTTTTGTTTAATCTGTTTTCAGTCTACTCATTAAGATGGATTAAGCCTTTGAAAGCATCTTGCCCACGTGTTTTCTTTTCAGTTAAAATCATCTCTCAAAAAATACTCCCTGTGTGTTTATACATGCAGTTTTGCACCATGCCAAAAAAAACATAGGAAGCAGAGAGATTTTGGTCTACCTCCTGCAGTTTATGGGACTATTTCCATTTAGGCTACAATTATGCTGGATAACAGGTGCCTGTGCCAGGACTTGTCTTTAAATTTGTAAATTTTCAACTCCATTTCAAGTCAAAAAGAGCCCTCTACACAAGATCCTGGGTAACCAGCTGCAGGTGGGCCTGCTTGAACAGGTTGGACAAGAAGGTCCTTTCCAGAGTTCCTTTCCAATCTTCACCTTCTTGTGATTCTGTGAAAAGTAACACATACAGTAAAAGGACACTCTATCCTGCAGCAGTTCACATGTAAGTACCAAATCCATCCATTTTCTTCAACCTATCAGGGTTGTATTCTCCCTTTCTCAAGGAAAATTCTTTTGTAACCCTTACCAGAAAGAGGATATGAGGTTAGTAAGTCACTTAATCACTTTGATCTGGAAGCTGCAGCCATCAGTTTGTGCACCTGTGATCAAAAGTATCCTGTCAACATGTGACTAACACATCTCTTAAGTACAAAGTAAACCAATTTCAGGTATTCACAAAGGAACGGAAGTAACAGCAGAACATTTATGCACTAAAATTTCAGCATAACCATCTATTTTATTGTAGTCAGCCAAATTATAAAAATAGCAATCACAGTGTACTTGGCTCGATTTGCTTTTGATGGGGCAAAAATCAGAAAACAGAATTAAGAACTTTTTGCCATGAACATACTGTATAACCTATTCTGCAAGGGCTGCAGTAGTCTGCTCCACCACCCATTCAAGGCACAGCTGTGCTTCTGGGGCCTTTTTGCCTTCCTTGGAAACAACCACTAACAACTGCTTGCTCTAGGATGCCAAACTGGTGCACATAATCAAATGAAAGCTCCAGGGTGTCTTGCTAGCATTTCACATTAAATTAGCTTTCTGATTGGAACATAGCAAGGATTTTTCTGCTCTGGTTAGATTGGCAGGGACCTCCAAGGTACTTCATTTCACATGGCTAACTTGTTCCACCACCTGGGCATTTCACTTAAAATTCTTTGCTATTGCAGAGAATCCCAGACACTATCACATGCTTTCAATCTCAGCTGGTTTTTTCTGCCATATCACAGAGCAAATTTTATCTTACATTTTTGTGAGAGAAGTTAGGTTTTCAAGAGATGGTAAAATATCTTTTGTGGCTGATATCTCATTCACAGAGGAAACAGCAAAACACAGACCCACCTGAGCAAAGTCTCTGTTACACAAGTATGGCAGTGGGGACTCAGCTGATGGCAATCTCTCTTTCCACCTCCATCTGCACTCCAGTGAGAAAATGCTGGATGTTCTGCAAATGGTTTATCACAGTCAAGGAGACTGTGATAAAACCCTCAGTTTCTAAATGACAAAATATACATTCTTCAGAGTTCTGCAGTAAATTAGCTTTCTCATTTCTGCTTTTACAGGGCCAAAACCAGAACAGTTCCATTGTCTGGTTCAATGCCATCATTTAAAGGGTGTGGCTCCACTTACCTCCTCCTCTAACAGGTGAGTGGGAGCAAGTCAGAAATGAGAAGTTATATCCCCTCATGCTCAAGTACTGCTCACACCACATCTGGGCTATTTTCCCCCTCAGTGCAGTGTGTAAATCTACAGTGGAAGGAAACATCACAGCAACTTGTGCAGGAGGGTCACATTTTGAGCCTAAGTAGACTGGCAGCATTGCCTGAAACCGTGAGCCACAATGGCCCCAGCTTGGCCAGCTGTTAGTACCTCCCCTTGCAGTTTGTCTCTCACATGTGCTCTTGGACAAAGGAGTTTGTCAGCAGCTGGGCTTCCATGCGGTAGCAAGAAGAGATCTGAGGGTCGTTCACTGCTCTTTCGGCTGTTTCACGGCACATCAGAAAAACACAGCAAGTAGTGTCCTGCCCACCTATAAGCCTCCTGTGAGTTTTCTAGAAAAGTTCAAGTCCCTTTAAAAAACAGGGCTAACAAAAGTACACCCAAGGATGAATAAAGACCAGCAGTGCTATAAACTCTTTATAAAAATACTTCATTAGCAAGGTGCAATATGTCTGAAGATTAGGATAGCTCAGGTTAAACTGTTCATGTTTCAATTAGTAATGCAAGCTACCCTGTTATGCTGACATATCTAGCAGGAAGAAACACAATAAAAAAGGAAAAAACAACCTGTCTCCCATGGAAGCATTTGCTTTAGGTCACAGAGGATAGGGCCTTAAAATGTTCACAACAATTTAGAGCCAAGACTCAAACATTTCTGTGCTGCTACAGAAAACAGCAAAATCCACACTAGCTCATGGTATGCAGCTGAAAAGGAGCTCACACTTGAATGCTAAAAACATAAAATCCTCTTCTTGGGTACTTATTAAATGCAAGGGCTACTTCATACCAATCTAGTGCCACCTAAGCTGTTCTGGGTCTCTGCTTCACTTCAGTTTTTCACACACGGCTATGCCCCCTTGCTAAACTTTTACTAATAACCCTATAAAAGCAAAAGCAGTTCTGCTATCTGTAGACTATGAACTCTGCTACATGAGTCACTGCCATGTCTCCTGAGGTTGAAAGGTTGGTAACCACAAAGAGGTGATTTCTAACCCAGAAGGAAGCGCACATTCAGGGAGTTCAGAGGCTGTCCCAATTTTATTTTGACCCCACTTCAATAACCATTATGGTTGCAAGTTATCCTGATCATGTAATTTCTACACATGCTTTGAAAGTGGTAAGTCCCTTGAGCAGTTGTCTGTTCCCAGTATTCAGGAAGTGAGACTATGACAGGGTTGCCATGCCTGGACTTTGTAAGACACAGTAAGGTATACTGGTATGTTGGTCTTTGGCCATTCTCTAGCCAAAGAAACATTCCCTAAATGTGAACAGTTCTAATGCATTAAGCTGACTGCAGATCATGACATAATGTACATATTTCTCCCCAAGAAAGCCAAAGAACAGCCTAATGCTTGTTCCACACACATTAGCCTTACCCTGCTTCATGGCAAGTGTAGCACACAGCTGGATACCTCCAGGCACTCACAGAAAAGGACGGAAAAACACACAAAATGGAGAATCTGGAGGAACTGGGGACAGCCTCCCTTATTAAAGTATGTGGGGATTATTTTGCTTAATTTTTTTCTAAAATCAATTTATGAACATTGACTAAATTGTTTATCTTTTAGCATCGCAGTTCTTCCATCAGACATAAGCTTAGACTATTAGGAACAATCTGCTATTTTAAACAAGATTTTAGATTAAATTCAGAGCAGAGCAACAGCTTCATTAATTTTTCTATCTGTTCTCTTCAGGCTTGTTGGCTTTCATGTAACATTTAACTTTTGTATGAACTCAAAATGCCAAAAGCTAAACTGAGCTCAATTCTATTGTGCTTCACAATCTGACAGAAGGTAATCTAATAATTTGCCTCAGATTTGGCTGAATATGATAGGCTTCTCATCACTGTTCACCAACTATTCTATTTAACCAAGGAAAAGAGGGAACACTGAGAAATGCAATTTCTCTAACACTGATGGCAGCCATAGGACCACTCATTGATGTCACAGTTCCACACACCAAGATGTGAAGTTCTAGGAATTTAACAGTATTTGTATTTCTAGGCAAATCCACATGCCTTTAAGCAACTTAACTTCAGCTTTTGGCTGACCCTGTTAAATCTGTGTCTAAAGCTGGGAGTTATCCCATCCAAGCAAGAAAAGACAGTCTGCAGTTAACAATCCAGTACTTTTTCCTCAGGAAGAGGAAAGCAAATTATTAACCGTTGATATTTAAAAAACCCAGAAAATACGAAACAGAGTAGCTAAAAAAAAAAACAATCCTAGACTCTCCAAAAAAAAAAAAAAAAAAAAAAAAGAAAAAATATCTGAAGCTGTATTGCAACAGGTAAGTTACTGTCACGTATTTCCAAAGGTTCTTAACACACACTGACTGCACCAGCCCCAGTCCTGTGAAGTAGGAGCAGCCAAGAGGCCAAGCCAGAGCATTTATGACAACAGCTCAGAGTCAGCAAGAAACCAAACAGCTGAGGCTTTATGTCTTGCTAGTGAAAGAACAGAGCACTGTCAAAGATGTTCTGACCTTCTTTCCAGCATACTTAAATATCTATGTGGATGGCAACAATTCTGGTTTTGAGGTCCAGTCAGAAATACTTCAGAGTTTAAAGGGTTTTATATATATTAAATTATCATCCACATTTTAGATTATGGCTTCTATTGCTCTAAAGGGCTTGTTTCAAAATAATTAACCACCATTTCTCTTCCTGAACAAAGGGTAGCTCTCACACTTACAAGGTCCAGAAAACTTTTACCTAATCTTTAAGACACTGACAATAGGAGCTTTGTGTTGTGGGAGGATCTAAACACATGAATGGCATATGTATATATATGCCATAGTCCATAATAAATGGACTCGAGTTCAGGACTTAAGGCACTGGAAAGAGAAGAAAAAATTAGATGGTTGTGTAGCATGCACAGCCTGTAAAGGTATGCAGAGAAAACAGGCAGCAGGCTAGAACTAAGCACCTTATAGACCAGGCACTATGTAAGCACTGTCAATCACAATGTGCTTTTCTATATGTCCTAACACCAGACACAAGAACATCAAAGAACAGGAACAGCTGCTACATTTCTGTGAGCTCCATCTGATTTTATGATCCTGGCAAAATTTTAACTTCAGAATCTCCCATGTTGCTCTCGGAGACAAATGTATTTCCCAGATGGCAATGCTTCAGTTTTATACATGTTAAGTGAGGAACTTCAGATCAAGAACAGATCTTGCACTGTTCTCAAACTCACAGCCTGCCTAACAGGAAGAAAGCAGCACCTGGCTGCTTGTTCCCCTACCTCTGACTTGCCATGGATAATTTTCAGTCTTTAACTTTCCAGTCCTTAACAGAACAGTCAGCACTGGTTTAAGCCTTGTTCTGCAGAAGGTTAGCTCTTCCAAGTCTTTTTTTCAAAAACATTTGACCAACTCTTCATCTGATTTCCGATCTGTTTCCAGCCAAAATCAAATGTTCAAAGGAATCACAAATAGATCAACTTTGGGTGTCATGAATGTTACTGATTGGTAGAAACTCTTCACCAAGAAACCCAGTAATACAGACACTAGCAAGGACTTCAAATTTATCTTTTTTAAACCACTTTCTCCCGTAGCGCAACCCTACAAACACCTTAATTTAAAATGTTGATCAATTCTCAGGGAACAAATGGCTTCCTTCCCCTACTGTAGCTCACCTGACCTATGCCAGAGGTACTGGATCAAGTAGATGAATGAGCTGTTACAAGTTAGCAGGACTGGATGGCCTTCACTGAGGAGTTCTAAAGGAAGTGAGACATGGTAACTACCATTACAGACAGTCCCTGTGCCAGATGACTGGCAGACCACTGTCACTCTCATCCACTAAAAGGATTGTTGAGGGAATCCTGCAACTTACAGACTGATGAGCCTGATCTCAATCCCTGGTAAAGTTGTAAAGCCTGTAATAAGACTTATGAGGCTACAGATAGAGATGGATATTTTGGAAAGAACTGGCCTTCTTCTTAAGAAGGAAAATCCTGTCTCACTAACCACAGAGTCTCTAGAAGAGGTGAATAAGCAGGAGGGAAAAGGTGATGCATCAGACATGATCTGGATTTCAAAAAAGTCTTTGACAATGTTAAATACTTGATAAGCTAATGTTGCTAAGAAATTGGATTAAAAAGAACTATTAAAAGGTGAAATCTGGTTAAAGGATAGGAAGGAAAGCACAAAAAAACCCATTCATTATCATCACTTGGTAATGAATTGATCTATTAGGCAAACTACCTAACTATCAAATAAACTGGACATATTTAGTGTTACAAAAAAAGTAGATAAAGAAGTTAACTGATTTTACTTAGTTTAAATTAGTTAACTAGTTAAAATTAGTTAACTAATTTAACTACTGGAAGTTAAATTAGTTTGATACCAATTATTACAAGAACAAAAAAAGTGAAGTTATTCTAAATTTTATCACTATTACCTTTATTTCCACACTTCATTTCAAGAACTGACAGAAACCAGCACAATAAATACAAAAAGTGAGAGAAAAACATGTATTTTATTTGTATTGAGGCAAAAGGAGCTCATTTTGATCAAAGAAATGGAGAGCAAATGATTGAATCAGGTTTTTAAGAATTTACAGAAAACAGAAAAACCATCTTCGTGTTTATCACACCAATAAACAACTGAATTTTCCTATGAACTCTCTATTCTTTTAGACTTGGCACATTTTTTTATTGCCCACTACCACACTTCACATCTTTGCTTGTCAAAATGTCATATTACCTATGTAAACATCTGTTTTACGTGTAAACTTTAACAAGTAAATGGAAAAGCCTACTAATTTATCCCCCCCCAAAAAAATCAAGTATGAACTAAATATCAAATGAATTACATCATATTCTATGTAATACTGTTTCAACAAGAACTATAGCCTGTTGAATTCATAACAAAAAGGATGCAGAAACAAAAAGCAGATGTGCAGTGTCATGCATTAGTGTAATAACATTATAAGGCAATAAAAAAGGTAAATTTTGTTTTTAACTATACTCACCAAGACAAAAATCAAGCCTGTTCTCTTAGTTCTTTTTGGTAGTGTAGAATTTCTTCTTAGCTCAAGCTGAAAGTGTTAACTTTTAGCATATTCACCTGTTACTGTGTTTGATAATAGATACTTTGGTCAAAATACACCTAGAATTAAATTTTGTGCAACAGTGGAGTTTATATGTTTTTAGTTCAAATTCTTATGTTGAAAGAAAGAAAAACTCTGTTCCCAAAGAATCAAATTGGGTAAATGGAAAGAAATATTTGAAATTAAATACCCCTAAATGAAACATCTCATGAACAGTGATATCTCTGCAGGAAATAGAAGTTCATCAGCCTAAATCAAAAGACTGAGTTAATACTGTTCTTACAGGTTTTTGTTGTTGCTTTGTTCACTTCAGGCTCAGACTAAGTGAACAAAAGTAATCACATGGCAGTCTGGAAAGCCAGACATCACCAAAGATTTCCTTTACTGTTCAATGAGCCCTTGTACTGCAGAGCATAATCAACCCCAACCATTTTAAACAAGAAACTGAAATCACATCTCAAAGTTGTTGCAAATGATCTCAAAGTAATTATAGAATCACAGTAATCAAAATGACTGTTCATTTCCTCTGCTTATAACTTAATCTACTACCTGTAATTTTTACAAACTGCAGGTCACATTAAAACATTTGCTGATAACAAAGCTTTTCTTTGAAAACAACACTGCTTTACATCTAGTCAGGCAGCTTGTGCATATCAGAGCATTCTGTCAAGAGACACATGGAAAAGGGTAAAGGAGAAAAAAGCTGAAATATGGCTGCAGTTTATCTGTGCCTTCAATGCGCTGCAGAATTTCAGGCAGCACTTGAGACAGCGAGTTTCTTCAGATGATCCATAAATACTTGCAAGCTGACATCATCAGTAAGAATGGGTGCTCCAGACTCCTATGAAATAAGGGAAAAAAGGAGAACTGATTGTACACATTGTGAAGAAAAAGCATTTTAAGACACAATATGTTCCACTGAATAAACATTTTATAAATTTAGCAAGATCTCAGAAGCGTATCATTGCTGAAATTCTGACCAAAAAAACCAGCAGACTGTACATTTACATAAATTTTCATACATTTACATGAATTCAAGCATAAACCACAACTACAGTCTCTTCCATATTAACACACAGAGCAATGACTTGCTGTATAGCAAGATCTTTACATCAGCCACACAAAACTCAAGAGTTTTTGACAGCTGCCAAATATTAACTTACAAACTCTAACTTGTAAATAAAATTTCCATGGCACAATTCCTGCATCATTCCTACCTCAGTAGAGCAAAAAGGAGAGAAACAGTAATATGCAAATGACACAACCAACAAATCAGTATCTGTCAGTGAAGCTCAGACATATCAAAATGGTGAAAGGAGGAAACAAATCCCCTAAGGGTCTGATTTGACACCAAGTGAAGATCATCCGGCTTTCCCAAAGAGAGGTGGGCCTCTTCTCTCCTGTGGCTCTGTACCACCTCAGAGAAAGACCAAAAGCAGCTGAAAGTCATGAGCAATCAGATCACAAAATAACTGAAAAAACCTTTTGGGTGGATTCTTGCAATTTCACAAATCCAAGAAGTTCAAAACGGTCGTGTTTTAATTACTATTTTTAAACAAATTTACCAAATTTAACAAAATCAAAATAAACCATCAGTTGGCAACTCTGCAAATATTACACAGCAACTCCCTTAAATCTTTTGAGACCAGTCTACCACTATTTCCATTTACAGATACAGGAAGAATTCCTGTACAGCTCAACAATTCAACCTTTTCAAAGGTACTAAGCATCCATATTTCCAAATAAAACCAGAGCTGTCAGAACACTTTTAAAGTCTTCCAAAACACAGACACAAAAGTCTTAATGAGAATGCTCAGAACTGGTGCTGTTATCTGAGAACCGGCTAGAAACAGTTCTCAGTGAATGATCAAGATACAAATCCAAGTGCAGCAAGATTTCTTGGACCACTACAATACACAGCCACTCTCAGGGAAGGCACACTAAATTAGCTATCATCTGATGGCAGCAAGATGAGATTAAAGGATGTTCTACTTCCAAGCCTGTCAAATGCTAAGTCTGAGCTCTCTTACATATGAATCATAGAATCATTTACATAGAAAAGACTTCTAAGATCAGTGAGTCCAACCATTAACCCAGCACTGCCAAACCCACAGCAAAACCACATCCCTAAGTGCCACATCTACACAGCTCTTAAATACCTCCAGGTGACTCTACCACTTCCCTGGGCAGTCCATTCCAATGCTTGACAACCCTTCCTATGAAGAAATTTTTCCTAATATCTACTCTAAACGTCCTCTGGCATACTGAGGCCATTTTTTCTTTTTGTATTGTTTGTCACCTGTGAGAAGAGACCAATTCCTACATGGCTCCTTTCAGGTAGCTGTGGAGAGTGATAAGGTCTCCCTGAACCTCCTCTTCTCCAGACTAAGCACCCTCAGCTCCCTCAGCCACTCCTCAGAGGACTTGTGCTCCAGAGCCCTCACCAGCTCCATTTCCCTTTCCTGGACACACTCCAGCATCTCAGTGTCCTCCTTGCAGTGAGGGGCCCAAAACTGTACACAGGACTCAAGATGTGGCCTCAGCAGTGCTGAGCACAGGAGGACAATCCCATCCCTGTCCTGCTGGACACAATATCCTTGATCCAAGCCAGAGAGCTATTGGCCTTCTTTGCCACCTGGGCACACACTGGCTCATGTTCAGCAGCTGTCAATCAGCACTCACAAGTCCTTTTTGAAAATTTCAACTGCAATTCAAACACCAACCACATAATAGAGATGCACAAAAAGTTTATCACTATTTTCTGAAAATGCTTGCTATGCTATTAAGGCACTTGCCTGCTAAATTTTAAAGAAAATCTTCACCTAGAATATTAAAAACCAAACTAGGCAATTCATCGCCTCCTGAAACATGTTTTCAGTGGTGTCTGAGTGCCCTCTTCAGGTCAATGTGGACTTTCAGTTGTGCACAAAATAAAATATGAAACAATACAGGAAGGTCATGAGAAAAAAAGAGCAAGATGCAAATCAGTTTTAAATTTCTCCCAGACATAACCTTTCTAATTTCATAATTAGTACTTAATTCAACGTTTTTTCACAAAAAAACCTGCAAATACAAGAGCATATTATCTTGAACACACATACTGCAGTGCCCCTTGGGGAGGCTAATACAGCATTTCTTATGTTACCCTAGAACAGAATTCTTTTCAGCATTAAAATGGACAGCTATCTTTTGCAAGATGTATCAGTCTCACCTGTCCAGCATGAAAAACTATCTTACAGATCAGTTAAAGATTTTTTTTTTTGTATTTACATTTGGAATACTGTTTCATTTGCTTACTAATTAAACAAACAGAAAACAGTTGTCTTGTACTGCTGGAAATGTAGAAATTTCAAAAAATTCCAGGTAATGTTTAAATTAAGAATAAGACCTTCCAAATGACAGCATTTGTGTGTATGTTGAGGGGAAACATGATGAAGAGAAGCACTAATGAACTGCTGGTTAGATTACCAGCTTTGGAAGCAAAAGAAATTGGGATTTGTGTTCAAATTGTGCTGGACCTGACTCAGAACAAAATTCTCAAGTATTTTCACTCTGGACCTCAGTGCTGTTCACTGCCAGAAGCTTCATTAGAACCAATTAATCCCTATGAAAATGTAGCCTGATAAAACTTACTTGACAAAGTGACTGCCATAAAATTGCTATAGAGCTTTCTCATTCATGACTTCAACACTGTACATCATTTAGCAAAATACTCTTAAGAGCACAGTTAATATGTAGCTTCAAATGTCTGACACCATTAGATTTGCATGAGAAGATGACACTACACTAGCACTTACTCACTACAGAAGGTAAATGTGGAAGGAGATCATGGAACAGAGATGCAACATTCAAGAATACAAGCTGCTACAGAACGTTTAACTTCTGAATATAACTTTCTTCCTGAAGACAAGACTTGAAAACTGATTCCTGGTCAACCAGGCCACAGAAATTCTGGAAAACATCAGTATATTGGCACTGGTGTATTTTCCAGTACTTGCTTATAACTACCTTCAAAACTTATTTCCCCTATTGCAAAAAAGTCCCTTAGACTTCATGTGTGGAAAGCACTCTCATTTCCAGTATTTTGAAGGTATTGATAGGGATGAGATCTAATGCTCTGTGAAACAGGTGGACAGGAAGGTAACAATACAAGGCTGCAACATGCTGACAAAGAGAAGGCCACCAGGCGAAGGCCAAGCAGCCTTACTAATGGCTCAGCCAGGTGGAAGAAGAAATACTGAAGTGTTACTGTTCTGTTCTGCCTCGAGCAATATACACACATTTTCATCTACAAGACAGCTCAGCCTGACCAAAGCTGCCTAAGCCCTCATTGTCACTCATTTATTTATGAAAAAACACACCCACCAATATGAAAATGATAAAGTGGTTGCCTTCTTTCATTTTTCACAGCAGCAACAGGGAACATCCTATTTGACTACAGCAGGTATAAAATTATTCTAATTCCACTGTAGTGTGGACAAGAATATGATTCCACCTTCCAGATAGGCTGATGGGTTTGCTCCTCTCTCCCTCCAAAGCAGAAACACTCTTTGGTAAGATCTGCATCTCTGCTACTAAGCAGAATGAAACTAAACTTAATTACTGGTGAAGTTAAGCTTAATGAATTGTAAATTGTGTACTTAGCTTAATAAATCATTGTCTAGCCTTAGAATATTTAGTGCTAAGGCAGTAAGTGCAATTATCACTGACTATTCCAAATTCTTTTATCTGTTGTCTCAACAAAATATCTGCTTTTGACTTTCCAAAACTGTTTCAGTTGAAGTCCTTGGAGGGGCTCTGTCAGGCAAACATCAAACCCATAGTCTTAAGACAACACTGTCTAAGAAACTAGGCTAGATATGAAAGCAGCCTAACAGAAGCTTAAAATAGTAAACCAAATCATTTCTGTCTGAAGAAATAAAACACATTTTTCTTAACTTTTGTAAATTGGTCTCATCAGACCAAAACTGCATTTCTTTTTCAGTTTCAAAAACTTTGCATTATTACTTATACGTACATAATGTACCACTTCTTTGCCTTCTGAAATAGGGGGAAAAAAATCATGTATACAAGCTTCATCAGCAGATTCATACTCACCTGTCCCCACGCATACATATTGTTATGAGTCTGAGAGGGATTTACTTTTGAAAGCAGGAAACGAGCCTTTAAAAAAATAAAACAAAGACAAGAAATTGATCTTCTCAAACAGAATTTTCCTGCACTCAGAAAAAAAATTGCATATGTATGAAATATGTAGTTTCTATTATCTGGAGATACAGACACTGCAAACACCACCTCTGTAAATAAAGCCACTCGCTGATTCCACAGCTATAATGAAAAACTGCTAACAATTTTCTGATGCAGCTGAAAGTAAGCTTTTGTCTTTTCAAGCACTAGCAAAGCAAATGTGAATATCAACAAGACATTAATTACTAAGTTTTAAAAAAATGACACAAATAGTAATTCTGGTATTGGTTCAGAGACCCAGACAAGTACTGTCTTTTCTGCCCTACTCACCTTACACAAAGAATCTGAGAGTCCAAATCAGTATGATTAAAATAATAACACATAGCAGGATTCACATATTAGGGGGAAAGCTACTATTAGATATCTTGCTCTGTAAAAACTTTAGGAGTCAAAACACTGATTTTCAATTTATGTATATTTCAGCAGAGAAATGCATGTTTACTACCAAAAATATCTCACAACATTACTAACATATCATTTCCAAGATTATAAAATATACACTTCACCATACCTGGCTTCCTCCATGCTCTGTATCAATGTATCTGGGCATTGGAAATCTGGAATGGAGAATTTCTTGGGCATCATCTACTGGAGCTTGTAGCAAGTGGTGGAAATTTTCATATTCTGGCATATCTTGGTACCCTGACTTACGCCACTGTGCTATGGTCTGGGGACAGGGGACAGAAAGAAGTTCAGAACTGATTCACCAAATTTTCTTAGAGGATACACAGGTCTTTTCAGAGGAGAATGTGTCATTGCTGGCCTCTTTTCTATCACTCATCCCTTTCTACCCTATAGCATGAAAGTTAATTTTTAAAAACCAAGATGTGCAAGTAACATGCTACTCGATTTTCTTTTTAACTCTTAACAATTTGTGGTCCATTTGTATTTCTTTTTTTTTTTTGGTCATCTTTTACATGCCAAATATTTTGTTTGGAGGAGGTCAAAGATATTATTTGCACTTCTCTAATATACATGTCTATGACATATAAGAAGTAAGTATTTATACTGATACTTTTCAGAGTCTGTAGCACAACCTCCCCACCCTCTAGGAGTGAAGGTGGCTGCACAAGGTCAGCTCACTGATACAGGCAGCTGTTAGGAAAGCCCTGGAGGGACCCTCCAGAGAGGCAGAGCAGTAACAAGTCACAAGCACTTTAATTTTATTACTAAGGAATGTCTAGCTACTGCCAGGAGCAGTTCCATTCCTCCAGGACAGTACAGACAAAGGGTAACTATAAACTCGGTGTTCTGACTACCCATCCCTGAAAAACCAATTTAAAGGTCTAAAATAAATGAGTGAAAAGTGGGGAGAAGGGGGAGGCAGGGTATAACACTCTCTAAAGTAGGAAAAATACTGATCTAAAAAAATATTCTGCATATTGAAGTTAATTCATCTCAAACTCGTCATAAGAAACAGGACCAAAATGTCAAATCATGTCAGGTATCTGCACAGAGACATGTTAAACTACCAAACTACAAACACGAACTAGGACTCTGCTGTCAGCCATGCAGATGAGAGGGTCAGGCACTGAGGTGCATAAGAACTGGAGCCTGACTTCCAGTGATTTCCATAATGTAGCAATCCTACAGAAAACGAGCATTTATGTAAGAAATGACAGCTCTTACCTCTCCATGATAAATAAGGATTTGGAAAAAGGTGTCCATAAGGAGAATGCGATCTGGTAAAATGCTGCTGCTATCCAGAAGAACAGGCTAAGATTTAAAAATAAATTTAAAAAATTATCAACTGATGCAGAATTGAGCAATCACATTCTATTGCCAGATTTTTTAATCAGTAACTTAGGAACTTTTTCAATCACTTACTAAAGCTCCATATTTGCTCCTTTTCATGTTACACATCTGCAACCCACACAATTTCATTCTGAAGTTATCCTGCCTGATTCTATATCTGAAACTTCATGAAAGTAATAAAAAATGTATTCAAGAGCTGAAACCCCTTTTATTATTATGCATTTTACTAGTCTCATGTACCTCTGTATTTACCCATACAATGCCATTAATTTGAATTGTATTTCAATGCACAAGGATTCAGCAGTTATTCAAGTGTAAGATTTATGGTTTGTGGGTTGTTTGGGTTTTTTTTTAATCTTGTTCTTGCAGCATATTAGTACTGTGCATATATATCCCCCAACACTGACTACAGTAAATACTCATGATTTATGAAATCTGATGTAATATTTAAGGGTTTAAGTCATCTTTTTAAGGGTAGTGACACAGTATCAGTGCTATATGATTTAACCAAATCTGTATTACTAGAGATAACAAAAATATTAACTATTCCAAGAATCAAGAAAAAAATACTATTTATTTTACACTGAGACATCAACTCCTGTTTAATCATATTTATCCTTCAATCACCAACAGAGCTACTTGATTTTCATACATGAGAGACTTGCAAGCTGCTCTTCACAAACCACCTTATTACTTTCATTCAAACTCCACTTATAAAAGTCTTTTTTTCATATTCTCATGAATAGTCTTAAAAAAAAAATCCTAAAAAAAGTTAGAAATACAACCTGCCAAGATCCTTGACTACTATGTTTGTTTTCACTGCCTCTCACTTTTTAATGTAACAGACTACTTTCATTATCTGCTGACACAAAGAAGTGCCTGACACTTCTTTCACAAGCTTCTTGGAAGACCAGCTTTTTATTTTAGGTTTATACAGAATGTGCCATGACAAGGTCAACTGGAAGGTTCTATACTGAATCAACATACAATGGGAACCATATTAAAATTAGAAGCTTTGGATTAAGGCAGTAAAATCGAGGAACTTTTGTACATTTAAAAAAAACCTCAACTTTTCTTTCAGGCAACAGTGAAAGCACATTTTTAAATAAAACCGTTTTTGTTTATGTTTACATTATGGCTCCACAAAACCGAAAAAAACTCTCAAAAACTGACAAAAAACTACCAACCTTAAATTTAAAACATAACTTCTTTACAAAGTGACTTTTGTTCTCAAGACTGCTACATCAAAATTCTGAGATAATGCCTTGTTCATAGCTGGTTTAAATTAAATGAATGTTATTTCTCATACAATAAATTTTAAACCAATATATTTTATAACATGTAACAGTGAAGAGAGCAATCACCTCTTTCTCAACAAAGCAAGCACCTTTTAACCCACTATGGAGTTATTTTACTGATACCTCTGGAGGTCCATTGAAAGAGTAGGCATAAAGAATTGGCTGAACCATGATAAGTGACTGGGTTAGATCTTGACGCATAAAATGATGACGATAGTAGGAGCTCTCGTCCGGACTGTTGTTAAAAACTTGTAAGAAAGGAGATCTTCTCAAGTGAAACATGAACTGCAAAACAAGAACCACTGTTTTGAACTTTGACAGATAAAAAGGACACTTGTAGAAGGAGAGAAATATTTTGCACAAACTGCATGAGACCAATGCCACAATAAAACTGAATTTCAATTCCTTTATCATTTTAAACCTGTATAGGCCCTTTTGTTAGTTTTTACACACTCCCATGACAGTAAGAGAAGTATCAGAATGGGTAAACCTACAAAGCAGCTTTGAAATGCTTCCTTTACTGTAAGTTCTACTGTTCCTATGAGGGAGGTTGCTGTTCTACAACTAAGTTAGTTATAGCACGTGAACAGAAAAAGGAACATTAACAGCTAAGTCAAACTTTGCTAGTAAAAGCATATGCTTGCATGCTGAAACAAATTCTCCACCTGCTGATTCAATCTCTACACAACACTTAACACCTACAGACAGGTTAGTATGTAACTGAAACAGAAATATCATGGAAGTGTGTGAAGAGTCCAAAAGTGAAGTATCTGGAGCTATCAGAAGGGAGAAATTTATCAGAATGGATTCTTAGCCAAGAAACTATTCAAAGTTTAATACAAATACTTCACAGAGAAGTGTCTCTTTTCTGGTCAGTATCATAAATCATATGGGAGAGAAACAATAAAGCAAATCCATTTATTTTATTTTCCTCATGTTTTCTGAATTTCTTCATTAGAGCAGCCCTTTTAGAAGTGTCATTATATGAATTACAAATTCAGGTGAGATAAGGATTTCACTGTAGGAGAAACAAAAAATATACATAGTTAGACATTTAACTGTAAGGGCAGAGGACAAAAGGGGACACAGCAGCACAGACAACAGAAGTGATTTTCCTAATGTCACATGCCAGACAGTAGTTAGGGGCAGGGGGTCTGTTTATCCTGATATGCCTTATTGTACTTAGTGCTACAAGGACTCTTTCTTCACTGAGCATCTCTTCCATTCCTATAGACAAACTCACCTGTGGATAAAGTGAAAATGTCTCTGAAAATCTGAAAGAGCTTGGATCATCCTTGTGATATTCTCCAAATTTCTGACACTGGAGTAAACAAGAAAGAAAATCTATATTAAGAAATATACTTGCATGGACATGCCATTACTGTAAGTTTGTTTTTAACAGGCACATGACTTGTTGTGCTCACAACTTTGAGAACAGATGGAAACCTAGCAAAAAACACTGAAACAGATTCTCTTTTTAACAAGCAGTGATTTTCTTGCATATGAGGCTTTAAGAACTTTGTGTGTTGGTTGTTTTTCCTTCTAAAAACTAAGCAGACTTAGATGATTAAACAGCCCAGAAGAAATTTTTTCAATTAAATTATTAATAACTGATTACTTACAAATAAAAATTAAAATACATTAAAAAGACCAGACAGAAAACTAAACTTCTGAAAATAAAAAAAAAAAAATCCATATGGTTTTCTAAATACTTTGCCTCCTATTTGGTTTTTTGCTAAAAATATTTATTCTACAGTATCATTACAGACAACAGAAAGCAGAGAAAACTATAATTTCTGCTAATCACATGTTAAAATTTCTCTTAATTCCTGGCAATTATAATATGTTGAGGAAACAAATAAATGAAAATATATGAAAAAAAAACCTGAAAATACACCTGCTCTTTTTAAAATTTAAAATAGAAAATCTTTGTTAATTCTGTATAACCTCATGTGGAAATTAAGCATTCAGTTAATTTTTTGCTTTTATTTTAAAATAAACTATCACTGAAGAGTAGTCACTTATGTGTCTGCAAGCAAGAAACCCATCTGAGTCACTCAATACAGCTCGTTTTACCAGTCGTATAAGCTGTCTGTCCAGCCACCTCAGCACATCAGGGCCCTCCTCTGTCTCTGCCCTGTACACTGCCAGTCTAGCCATGAGAATTGCAGCAGCTTCCTGGTCAAAAGATGCAGCAATGTTTTGAATCTGGGTCTGTGCATCTGCCCAGCTGCAAAATAAAAATACAGGGATTTGCATCACAGAGAAAGGAAAAAAATCAACCTCAAAACATCCCTTCAAAATTAAGGCAAAGAAATCTTCACAGTTAGCATTTTAACAAATTCATGCTGAAGCTTAAAAAAATCTACTAGGCAGATTAAATGAGCAGCCTCCCAGTTAACCATTCTTTAATTAGAAATGTTCCTTATTTGTACAGATGCCAAGCAACCAGTGAAATAAAATATAATGTCACTAATAGAACAGATACCATATTTTTTAAAAAATTAGTGATGAAAGGTTGTTACAGAAAATGCCATCCACTAATCTAATCACACATTCCCACATAAGCAATTTTCTTGTGCGCTTTGCCAGTTCTTTATAATTTATAGAGTAAACTATTAATTAGACCTTTCATCAGTCACCAGGATTCTACTAATACAACTAATTAAGTGAATAACATAGTCTTTTCAACAGTTAGGGCAATGCTTTTTTCAATAAACTGAATTTTCCATCAAATTAACCAAGCAATTATCTCCTTCAGCTTAGAGTAAATAAATGTCACTGGACATTGAAAAAAGTCTTCAAAATATTAAACATCATTTCCTAAAATTGTGAAGTATATTGAATCAAGGAAACTGCAGGTAAAGGTTATACATGAAATACCAGGTATTTACATCCCTCTGAACTGCAGTTAGCATTCTCCAGTTAAGTTATGAAGTGATTTTTGCCATTCCCTAACCCCAAACATATCCTCAGTTTAGGCCACAGAACTTCATTCAAAGCTTCCCCTTTGTCTAAAATCACTTCACTTGCTTCAGAGCACTCCTTCACTAACATTACACAGCCACTGTAAACTCTAAGAGAAAAAATGGTCCACAGAACAAAGAGGAAAGTCTCAAACAAGAGACTACTTACAAAATCTACGAAGTAAAAGCATATATATAATACACACACACATATATATATACATGACTTTTCAAAAATTATTCACCCCAAGTAAAACATACTTTCTGGCAACTGTGGTCACTCTGATACGTCTCTGTCCACTGGAATGCTGGTACTGAGTCACAAACTGGATTGCACCACGTCCTCCTTGAGGTATGGGAGCATTGTGCTAAGTACAAAAGGAAAAGAAAACGAAAGAGAATCTCAAGATTTTTACAGTATAATTTGAAAATGTATAACTAATTACTAGAAATTCTTTCCAATAGATGGCCCAAGTTATATTAATGCACTATCTGGTGCTTTTGTTATGTTGAGTACCTTTACTACACACAGAAAATCAACTTGGAGATTGTTAAGGGATGTTAGAAGCAGTTGCTGGCTTCACCAGATATCCTTAAAGCAACCAATGCTCTCTCCTTACACATGCCCTTCCAGAGACAACGTTTTCCAAGGGGCCTTACAATTCTGGTTTCACCACATTCTATTTGAACACCATATGACTCACGGGAATTACAGGAGAAGAAAACTGATACTAGTCTAAAATGTTGATCAGTGGATCTCCAACAGCACTCTCAAAACAAAGATTGGAATCCAGGTGTGAACTGAAATTTCAGAACTCTGCTCAGTGAAAATACAGGTTTACACACTATACAAACAATTCAAAAGAGAAGGAGAGTTGAAATCAACTATTACACTAAATAACTAGGCCAGTTTTAGAGCTACTAGTAAAATGAGCCCAACATAAATATACAAGAAGTAAAATCAAAACCTGGCTAATATAAGTTCAAGTTTTCAAACCTTTGCATAGATAACAAACTATGAAATACAGCATACTAAATATATAGAAACTACAGTCAGCTCAGTTCCTGAGCTGCTTCTTGGAATAAGAAATGGTATGAGAACGAGTACCACTCCTCATATTTTCATCCTCTTTTCCCTCAGGGAAACAGGAAACCAGACTAGTTGTCCTTCATACATTTCAATGAAACCAATCTTTGCTTGCAAATACTGAGCAATAAATTAAAATGTAACACTATGTAGTAATTACCCTGTAACTAAAACATCAGAGAAATACTGAAAAGCACTTTTAAATACACAGATTACAGCACTTCCACATAATGCAATTAAAATACATTCAGTAAGTAAAACACTGCAAGAAAGAAACTGAGTTAGAGATTACGAATTCTAATCAAAATTTGTGGAGTTCTTTAGGAGTCATTATCACATACAAAAAGATTAGCCCATCATTAAGCAGTTAGTGTCCACCTCTAAACTTTGACAACACAAAATCACAATATCATTTTTATCCCTGCTACTGTGCTTGAGAGAATCACATAAAAATACAAGCTTTGCCAGTCATATAAAATAAGATTACCATGTTTAGTAGACAAGTAGACAAATATTTATTACCTGGTTTACCACCTCAAAGTACAGTGCAAGTGTTGTAGTAGGATTAAGACCACAAATCTTCCACTGACAAGTGCCTCCTGTTCCAATCTCCTGCAGAAAGATTTTGTAATACTTTTATAAACCAGAAGTATTGCCTTGTTTGTGAAATACAGCATCTAGCCATTACAGGTAACTGCAACTACTCTCACAAGCTTTCTCCCCGCTCACTCTATCACCTTCTCAGACAAACACTCCTGCAAAGAAACTGCAGTGCTGGACATAGAAATAATTTTTAAAAAGAGATTGTTGTTTTAAATAATCAACACATTAGAAAGATCAGAACCTGGCATTAGAAAAAGACTGAAAAAGCAAGTCAGAAACAGGAAAAAGTACAAGACTTTGCTTAAGTAAAGGCAAAAAGCACATGTAAGTGGAATGATTCTTCTAAGGTGCAGCAGTAAAACTTTAAGCAATAGCTTACACACCGTATTATACTTAGTTACACAGTCTCTAGTAACTAACAAGGTAACTGTACACAGATAGCAATGTATTTCAACTGAAAAGTCCTTTTTTGGCATCAAAGCAACATAAATATGCAGCAAAACCAATTAAAGTAATCCATCATCCATAAAGGACACATGGAAACCAAATAAAACTTCTAAGGAAAACTATGCTGGCAATATTGTCTTGTGAATACTGTGCCTGTATTCACTTGAAAGCATTATGGCTAGAGGAATTGTCCAGCTACCACTGAAATGAGCTGCATGCACTCTCATTTTATTCATATTCAAATTTGAATTCAAGTAATTTCAACAAAAAGGGGTTTGGAATATAAATTAATCATGCTATAACTGAAAAGCAACAGACAATCTCACAACTGAATTTCTATTACACCCTATGAAATAGGTATGTAGGTTAAATAAGGATATGTACCTTTAATTTATTTTGGGGGTTTTTAACTTTTATTACAATGTATGCAAAGAAATGAGAAAAATCTGCACCAAATCACCAAGAAAAAAAAAAACCACTGGTTATATTGAATTTTCTAAATTCACAAAGATGCAGTCATAAATACAAGGAAAATTTAAGGAATAAAAGTGCTTGATTAAAGCAGGCCATTTGTGTGCATTTTCATACTGGGAAGTGCTCTACTATGCAGATTGTTAGAACAAAAGTCAGCCTTCTCAAATTAATACATTTTGGTCACATGCAGGAATTGTTTTTTTTATTGGTAATCAAAAGTTAATATTATCTGATAAGAAAATAAGCGATGATTTAAGTCTAATATAATTTAAAGGTATTACTTCAGGAGCCTGCAACAGCTGGATCTTTCAATCAATTAATTAAAGGTGCATTTGGTGAAACAGCTACAAAAATGGGAAGACAGAGTTCAGATAAAAGGGATGTTTCCAGTCTTGTGTCCTCCTGTTCTGTCAATTCTTTCTAAAAAATGTATTTTTATGGTTCACTTTGGATGAAAGGACACAGCTCTGATTTTAACAATAAGCATGCTAACTCATTCTCTACTTGGTTTCTGCTACATCATCATATAACTTTTGTATAATAATTTCAAAGCGACTAAATCTAAACAATCTAAACAACTGGACAAATCTAAACAAGTAACAAGGGATCTGCAAGGTCTAATATAATTGAATCTGACCTAGTAATGAATGTAAGCTTGCATGTATTTAATTTTGAATCAGTAAAAAGTGAACACTTTGTTCCATTTATGGAAGTTTCAGCCTCTCTTCAAATCCAGAAATCTTAAATCCTATTTTTCCATAGTAGGACATTACCTTTATTTTCAGCAAAGTCTACTTACATTTTCTGAGACACAAGGTCCCTTAGAGTTGAGAGAGACACAGGGTCCAATTGCTCCAGAAATCTTTACTTCTCTTGAAGTCTTCATGTGTCAAATAAAGATATAAATTAAAACGCCATGCTAAAGAATTCAGTCTCATTTTATCGTTAGATAATTAAAATCTCAATGCATACTACATTACTGATACCTTTGGGAAAGGTTATAATAATGCTTGATACATCTGGAGACACTTTTCACATGCTCAGTTTCTACACTTAATTATGTTTATTTGCTATACTAATTAGTACATCTTAACAGCATGAACATAAATTAGAACATGGAGAAAAGCTGCTTGATTTACAAACATAGGAGCCTAGAAAGTATACAGGGTAATGCTTCCTTTCTAATGAAAGGATTAAAATATTCAAAGGTAAGATTAAAACCGAAGACTTTGTACTGAAAGATAAGCCTATACACACCTGATAAAGAATTTCTACTTTATGTCCTAAACATATTTAGCTAAATTAGTTATTTATTTTTCCAACGTCACTTTCCTCTTTGAAGTGATCTGCACATCCCTCTAGAACTGGGGCTCCCTTTTTACATTTTTCGGGATCTTTCAGCAAAATCCACATCAATATGTATATGAAAAAAAAGAGGGTTTGAGTATTTGTCCTATTAATAGAAATTTAAACAGAATTTCACCAAAAATGAAAATAGTCTCATATTCTTCTACAATATGGAATTGGAATATTTTTCAAGAAACATCAAGGAAGGCAGTGCCTGAACCTACAGCATGTTCAGCTCTAAGACTATCACAATGGTGGAGGCAAAAAAACAACATTGTTAAAACGCCAGAATGGATTCTGATAAGGATGGAAAGTAAAAGAAAATTTGTCCTGGACTACATAGAGAAAATGACTTACCTAAAACCAAGAACCACTGATCATCAAAATCTAAACATTCACCTTGAATGCAAGGTGAGAAGAACTACCATTATACCTAACTCCCATTTACGGAATCCCAGAACTACAGAAAGATAGCTAGGACTATGTACAGCTATGTACAGGTCAATTTTAATACATCTGTTTAGCATGTTCCCAAAAATTCCTTAAAAGGGGAAAGATTCCAGTTTGTAGCCATCCTATTCCATTGTTTCACTAACAGACTGCATTTTTGTATGCTTACCTTTATTTCTAATGTGCCACCAAATCCCATCTTAAATTGTCCTTGCATATCTTTAGTAAATACTCTCTGAAAAGTTTGTTTGAATAATGATGTATTGAAAGAGTCTCCCATTACCATGTAGCCTCTAGACAACAACAAAACAAACAAAACCCTTGAGTTAAGTTAGATTATTTATATAGCTAATTTTTATTAAAGACTAAAACTAAAGACAATTCACTGTGAGACACATTTTTACCTTCTTAAAATAGACTAATGTTAAATTAGAATTTTGCTACAATGTTAAGGATGAAAGTTTTAAGTGAGCTTCTTGCCCTATGCATCTTAAGGTCGTTATAGTACGTAACAAAATTCACTGGGAAAATACTGTAGTGGACTTTCAAAACTAAGGATGTCTCAAGATCCTGTCATACAAAGTCTTTACTTCTGATTATTCCAAACTACAGTATTTTGTGTAGTTCATTCATTATTTCAGGGTTAAATCTATGCTTAAGAAGCATGATCTATTTTTATGCTTAGGAACATTCTGTGGATATAACTACAACAGTTACCACTTGTCATGAAATATCCTACCCTGCCTTTAGAAAATGGCGATGGGAAAAATTATTTTCAGTCATCAAAAATGTTAATTAAAATCTTTTAGTAAAATATGTCAATAGGTCAAGCATTACACCCAAATGAAGTTTCCATTCAAAAATATTCAAAAATAGATGAAAATAGACATAGATAGGATCAGAAACCCTTGTATGCAGAGTGTAATCAAAACCAAACTAGAAGAGCTGTAGGAGAAATAAACAAACTATACTACAGAAAGAGGGTGAGTCACAGGAGCAGACAGAAAGAGAAAAACAGTATAAACAAAAACATAACTTGAGTTTGATGCAGAAAAGGAACAGGTGTCAAATATGCAGGTAAAATCAAATTTAAACATAAATATCCTGAACAGTGAAAGCTCCCAAGCTAAGGCTATACACAGAGCTCTGAAGAGAAGCAGTGATTACATGGCCAAGCTGGCCTGGAACTCAGGAGCTGTGCCTGATAGTCATCTAAACCACTAGCTGAACATACAAACAACAATATATAAAAGAATGGCATAAGCACGACAGAAGGAATAACAGAGGGTTTTGTACCACTCTGAAGAGCAAGAAAAATAAGGACAGGTCCTTATCTTTACTGAAACCTGCCACTTACACAGATACACTGTTTCTGTTTTTCCCTGTGTATCTGATAAATCATTCGTTTAAAAGATACCCACGTTATTCAAGCCTCAAAAAAACCACATTAAAAGAAAACAGCAAACTCGTTTCTGATTAAACCAAAAATTGTGGTGACAAATCTGCCAGAGGCCAAGATATTCTAAAATTCCAGTACAAATGTAGTCATCACAGTTTGTCTGTTTATGCTTTTTTTTTTAATAGCAGAATTGTTTGCAAGTGCTTCCTGTTTAACAATTTTAAGCTGCATCTTCATATACTACAAAAGAACAAATAGAACATACCCAGTGTAGTTGGGACAACACTTCATCTCAAGTAGACCAGTCTGATCCAATGCACATGCATATATGTCAATAACATGACCATTTGTTGCAGCTCGATTAGCCAGGGCTTCAAAATGCTAAATGCAAGATGAAAATACAGTTCATAGCAATTTACAATGTGAACTCTCCTCGTCTTCACATTAAATCCTAAACTCACAAAATTTTTCTAAAACAACATTATCAGATTCCATCCACATAAAAGTTTATTTTTCCTAAAGTTAGTAAGACTGGAATTTTCAACACTTGGGAGTTTTTTTTCTGATCAGCTGAGAGCCTGACTCCCACTAAAGAGAAAAGTAGTTGCTATTTAAACTAGAAAATTAGTTTGATCATCTTCCTTTTAAACATTGCATTTAGCACCAGATCCAGCACAGAACTGATATTACTACTCTAATCTCAAGTGTCTACAGTGAGAGATGCCTGCAACTGAGCTAATTGTTTAAGCTCCCATTATAATCACTCAAGATAAATTCAACAGGTTTTGGATGCAGTTCACCAACCCAAATGTACATTTTAAATTAAATTAGATATGACTAAACTCTACAGTCTAATCCTCCCCCAACTACAGAGACAGTTTTGAGCACCTGTCTTAGAAGCACCAGCCTTACAACCCTAGATACACCATTTGATCACATAAATTTCTGAATTAAACCAGAGAAACACTCCAAAGAACTTTAATGTGAGCTATACAAGTCCTAACCCAATATACTGAAATTTCTGAAGAAATTATTGAGACATACCACTATTCAGAGCCAGGTGAACAAAACCACACAATTCCCGCCTCTTTATACATTTGCAATTATTAACAGCATATTACAGTGCCTAGCAATTTAAATATTTACTTACTAGGAATATGTACGAGATCCCACGATCATCTCTTACCTTAGTACCCTTTTTAACATATTTTGCATTGTCTTTTTCGATGTCATGCCAAGATCTTATAGGTAACTTCAATTCATCCCCTACAACCATGCCAGGTCCCTGCGTCGCTGGTCCTCCAATGAACATCATTATGCGTGCACCGGTATTAGGGAAAGTGCACTGCAGGAAATAAAAGACAAATAAAACCATTGGGTTTTGCTACAAACTGAACAAAAGAATTAGATACGTGGGTATTTATCACACTGATAGGATTGTAACAATAACAGCATTTTTTCACTCCCAGAAGTTAAATCTGCTAGTAATTCAAAGTCTCAATTTAGCCTTATTAAAAAATGTAAATGTCTATGAAATTCTAAGCTTGTAAGGGATGATATCCACCAGAATCATCCTACAAATCTAATACACATCAATTAGTAAGGTTTTTACATATTGACTGTGGAAGCTTTTTTGCAAGAAAATTATCTAGCTGTAGTTTAGCATGGCTGTAGCTGAAGCTTTTACCTCAAGGAGCCCAACAGCTATAGATAGGGCTACTCCAGAAGAACGTAAGGGCCGCTTCCCTTGTGGAACAGGCCAAGGATCCCGCTGCAGTTCACCCAAAAGATCAGTAAGATTCATATCAATCTTCTGCACTGGTTGCAAAAATCTGGGAACAAATACATGGAAGTAGTTTGAATTGAATTCAGACCAGTCTGGAAGCAGTCTGGAATTACTACATACACACTCAGCTGAAGAAGCTGAGAAAAGAGCTTGCAAAACTGAAACTTGCAGACTTAGAGATACCACCACTATCCAGAAAGAACTCTACCTAGTCAAAAAAACAGATGACCTTTGAATTTCAAAAAGAAACACATTTCCCTACTTCAGTGACAAGCAAAGATCAGGAGAAAAATTAACATAGTAAGATCTCTTTCATGCTGCTGCAAACAGCCTACATATGCAGCTAATATGTGGAGGGCAGAGACAGCAAAACAGTCTTTCAATAATTTCATAAATTTCTTCTATGTCACAGTGAAATACACAGGAAAATCAAACACCAGCCTGCGATTTTCAAATGAGAGACCAAAGGGGAGGGAAGAGGAATAGAAGAGGGAGAAAAAAGGGAAGGCACAACTGGATATCTACATAAGGAGCACTAAAGCATCTATTAACACTTCCCAGCACACCAATCAACAGAAGAATCATTATTATTATTTATGTATCTATAATGTGCCTCTCAGAGCACTTTCAAAAATCATCCAGATAATATTACTATTACCCATTGAGTCAATTCTTCCCAGTACAACCTGTAGGAAAGAACAGTCTACTCGTAAATCTGTGCCTGACCAAGAAGTTTGGCTGTCAGTTTATTGTTTTAACGGTCATAAAATCTAGATTTTCCAATACAACAGTGAAGTCAAGGTACATGTTTTAAGATGTTTAAAGTAGATTACCTGTTTGAAGGTGGTGGCTGCTGCACCTGAGGACCCCGACCGACTTGTGCAACAGCTACTTTTGTAAGCCCCAGCATTTCCTGTAGTCAAATAAATAAGATTTTATTACAAAATTTGTTTACAGACTATTTCACCATTAGCACCTTAATGACTTCTTTTTGTTTGCTTCTGTTCATTACCTGAAGTTGTTTTGCAGAGAGGTCCTTTGTTCCTCTGAAGACATAACTTTTGGAAATTCCTTCGCAGCCAAGCTCATGAACTTGCACCATTCGGCCAAAGGTAATGAGACCTACTAATGCCGTCGGTGGCAGAAGACTGAGGGACATCTGCATGGATTCCTTCAGAGCTTGCAAGTCTTCATCTTCCATGCAGGTGTCCACAACATAAAGAAATATCAATGGCATCTGAGGACCACGCTTTCAGAAACAAAATTAGAATCATATGAAAAACAAGTCTTGCAATATTTAAAGGATCAAAAATGAACAAGTAAGGCCCATCTTGTAAAAGTTTTAAGTTAGATGGAACACTGACATTACTGGTATGATTAAAATTAACTCTCTCTCAATTAGTAATCAGGATCCAGAACAAAACCCCCACCCAAAGTGAACTCTGTACAAAAAGGAAATGTTTACAACAGAAGGAAAGAAAAAATCCTTTCAGGATATCAGGTAATTTGGAAGCATGAGCCAATTATATACATCTTTTAATATCCAATGAGCTTGTATTGCTCCAAGTGAACATAACAGTCATAAAACTATTCACAATATAAAAGATTCTAGCCTGATGACAGTCCATGGCATTTCACTACCTAATTTTACTCTAGAGATCATCAGTACTTTTTATTCTACCTAAACCAATTTTGCTGTACTATGAGCAAATATTCCATTTACTTTGCATTACAAGAGTTGGCAAAAAGTACAGATTCTGTTCAGTATTCACTCTTCTTTTCATTAAAATTTGTAATACTTCAGTGAGGATTCAGATTATGATTTGCCTCACTGAGATCTTACAAATTTTAATCCTCAAAAATTAATTCGGAGGTTGAAAATTTGAAATTGCAGATGTTTGCAATTTAGAGGTTTAGGTCCCTCTTTTACTTCTATTCAAGTAACCTCTATCCTGAAAAAGGATGAATATTAAAATTCAAACACCTGGATTGAATATGTATTAGCTGTTGTCTCTAAACCAGACAGCACTAGAACTAACTACTCATCATTCAAATACAAACTGAAATTCAAATGATTAATGAGAGGTGAATGAACAGTCAAATCTCAACTGAAATTACTTCAGCAAGCAGCAGAGGTAAGCAGCCTCCTGACACGAACACAAATTAAACTCATTGTAAAGAAACAGACCTAATATAAGTATCACCTTTAGAGAATTCTTTTTCTTTTTAAACCAGTCTTTTAAGCCACCCTAGTGCTCTTATAGAATGTTTTCCTTTTCTAACTGATGGCATCAATGTTCAATCTACTAACAAGCACATAAATACTCACAGTCACTAAAATAGAGTCAAGAAGCAAAATCAAAATTTATACTCCTTGTATATTGCAAGGCAATAGATGTTTAAATATTCTATTTAATGATTTTACCTGTACTACATATTCAATGCTGGAGAATTGAGGCAGAAGTTCAGCTGGCTGATTCATTTCAGATATGCCAGCGTAAGTAGGAGGAAACTGCAAATAAAAATACAGAAATTAAATGTAAATAAAAGATTAAAATTTCTACAAAGAAAAAAAAAAAACAGACTTTTTTCAATAGATATTCACTATTGCTGTTACAGAAAAAAATCTCAATGCAATGTCTGAAGACACAATTGCACACTCCTGCTCTTGCTGTCAATTTCAGTTTGCAACTGTAATTTGAAAAATCAAGGTTTTCATTTCACCTCATAAAAATATTTTCTATATACTGAATGTTTCATTGTCTTACCTGGTTTCTCTGGTAACAAAAGTTGCAAGCCCAGAGTTTTGCTCGATAATCCACTTGGCTATAAAAATACAACAGAAAAGTTTATATAGCATGAACAATTCATTTTCCTTCACTGTCCCTCAAATACATGTCTTTAAAACTTAAAAAAACGCACTGACTTTAAAAAGGTTCTCTTACATATACTTTCTCTTATTACCCACATTACAAACAGAAAATAAGTGGAGCCTTACACAGATGTATCAGGCAAATTATTGCATTTAGGGAGAAAGAATGGTCTTCGGTAAAAATATGCAAATAAGAAATTTAAAAATACAGACTCAGCACCTATATTAGAGCCCTTCTCCATGGTTTTAGCAAATCTTTTTAACTCTCCCTACCCTGGAATTTTTCATCTTTTTCTGCCTCTATCTATTAGCTGCCAGAGTGTGGAACTAGCCTGAATATACATTACGCCCTAAAATATAGGTTCCAACATGACAGCTATCTCTGTAACAAAAACAACATTGCTTTCAAATTATGAGTCTACCTCCTTTTGTCTATATTTTTATTAGTATTCAGACAGTTGAAATAAGAAATGCAAATTCTATCTTTGCACCACAGAGATGTCTTAAAGTCCTAATCACATCTTAAGGGAAAGTCACCTTAAAAGTTCTCAATGTACACTTCTTGTTATTACATCTTCTCCTGTCTACAAGAGCAAAAATATTTTTTAAATATCATTGAATCTTCAGGTAAATCCCAGCATGCTGTAAACAAAACACAGATCTATTGCTATCTAATTGCTTTACCAGTTATAGAGGCTGCAAATTACCTAGCCCAAAGTGCCACAAGGGCTTCTAAAGTCTCCTCAGACTGAGCTTCTAACCACCTTTTCAGGGGAAAAAAAAATCCAGTCATTACTAGCACATAGAACACAGAAAAAATGTACACAGTCCACTGTAATGTTGGCATCTGTCTGAGCCTTTACAACTTTGTCTTTTCATTGTTTTTCTTCCAGCCCTCAATGAAAGATAATGCTTCTGAAAAAGTTAACTTCAACTAAGTCTAACTCCCAGTATAACCAGCCACTCTGGCTGCTTAATATTGAAACACAATTTTATGTCTGCTTTGAAGCTGTCTTTTTTCCCAAGCAGGGACAAGTCATTCATAACATTAAATTTCTTCTACAGGTTCTCTGACATCATGTCTAATCTCTATCAATCAGGACCCTTCCCATGTCTATCAGAACCTAGAAATCATTCTGCTTCTTTTCTGTACTTCTACAACAGGAATGACATATGAAACAACTCCTCTACTTGCAACCCAAACTTACCCATGACTAGTCCACAATCATTTGAGCTTGTGTCAATATCATCCTTAAGCTTAAACAGCCTTCTACTCTCTTTCATGCCTACTTCTGATGTTAGACATCTATCATCTGTTTCGGTTAACTAAAACAGATAACCTGCTTTGGTCCACAGATGAACTAATGTCAGTAATAAATGTCATTTATTTCACTTGGAAATTAAACTATATCAGGGTCCAACAGTTCAAAAGATACAGTATTGTAACTTTTTACCCAAAAAAAAAGTCACAATACTGTATCCCAAGTATACTTGGGATTTAGTATACTCTTGCATTTTGCCTCTAGAAAATGGTTTTAGCCATATACTAAATCCCAAGATGTACAGTTGCAGAAAATAACATACCTAATCAATACTAAGTACATTGAAATGACTCATTAAATGAAAGCTATGTTTTCAGTAAATATGTTACATATGCAAATCTACATGCACAACCTTCTAAGGCTTGTAAGTCTGGACCGTATAATGATGTGAGGAGTACTTGAACTTCCATACACCAGATCTTGCACACAGTTCAGCTAGGACTGTTCTCAAGATTCTAAGGCAAAGAACAGGAACAATAAGTTTACCATAAGGGATTCAGAACAGCTCGACACGTGGTCCTACTGCACAGCACTGGCTCATACTGAATAGGAGGCAAGTCCGGCCGCTCTTTCAGCGGCGTGAAGAGGGCAGCCACCGGGACCACCATCCTTGTAGCTTCAAGACGACTTGAAGGCCAAACATTCCAGCTGAACCTAACTCCATCTCTGTCCTCGTTCTGCTGGATAAATTCCAGGAAGGTTGTCATGGTCAACTTCTCTCCGACACTGAAACAAAAAGATAACCGTCAGCAGAATGTTGTCATGCAAAGATTCTTAACTACTAAATGCTGAATGCAGGTAATAACAGTCACACATTCAATTACTGTAACTGAGTTACAGTCAATAAAACACTCAGTAGAGCTTCTTAAATGCTAAAAGCAATGTACAGAATTCTAAGGGGAAAGAAAATACTGCTGTATGAAATTTGTTAAGAGTTTCTTAGCACATTTTTTGGTATCTCATGATGCAGCTTTTACATGCATGTAAAGGAATAACAACATGACATTCCACAAGAGTACATTCCTACAGCAATGCTAGGAAGTAACTTAGTAAGAAATACAAGTGCCATATTCCAATACATTATGTACCAAGAAGCACTTTTCAACAATTCTTTGAATTCAAATTTACCATTTTGGCCACTAACTTAAGGCTTTCAAAATGCTCTGCTATGATTACTCAGAAGCTGGAGAACTGGGGACCACAGTTCAGATACATCTGAAAAGTTCAACAGGTACCTGTGAACATCTGGTGAAGTCAGCAAGGAGTACTCCCTCCCTCCAATCCCAAACTCCTCAGCTATATACACATTGTTCCAGACTATCTGCTGCATGCTACACAATACCTTTTATACAGCACAGGTTTTTCCAGGAACTAGGATATCTAAACTCACACGCCTTAATAATTAAGGATTTACAGTAAAAGCCTACATGAACCACCTAAAAGGAAGTAGAAATACTCCTAGGTCTCATTTTATACTGTAATAAGTTAATGAACAGCTATTATAAATGCTGGAACCCTCCTGAATTGGAATTTAAATCAGGAATTCTCCTAAGCACACTGACATTCTTAGTTCTGACCTTACATACATTACAGGAGACTCACAGAAACTCTCAATTTACCAAAACCTACTTCTATCTATCAAAATTCTAATGTCTTTGCACCTTTAGTTTCTATGATAGCTAAAAGTTATTTTAAACTATAGCCTAATGCTTTTATTCTAATTGTAACTTTTAAGAAAACAGATTAACAAAATACATAAAGCAAAGGGAAGTGCTGCATTTCACTTAAGAAATAATCTGCCAATATTTTAATGGGCACATCTTACTGATATTAGGAGCAAATCTGCTCCTATCTAAACACATCATGGCAATTACAACACAGGGAGCATGAGGGACTTTGTGCATAAGAGCATTTCCACCATTGCTTTTACTCAAATTTCTGCAAAGCAAGGGGACAAAACCGAGCAAAAGAGAGAATATCTGGAACTTATAATTAATACACAGAAATCAGAAACAGAAATTAACTCAGCTAAGAGAGGAAAAAACAGCCTGGCATTTGAAGAGGATATAGAATTTATGAAATTTCTCTCTTAATAAATCAAAATCCATCCATGTTTTGTAAAAAGTAGAGGGTACTTTATCTCTGAAAAATGGGATATTAATGCAAGAATCTGCACAATGCAACTGTCTCCACTATAACCACAAATTGAATAATCTCTCCATTTAAAAATTCTTTCCTGAGAAGACAGATAAAATTGCAACTTAAGGCTATTTCAGCCATTCACTGGCAGCAACTATTGACTCACAAAATCCAGCTCCAAACACTGCATTTTCCCCACATTTTGCTCTAGCTATGTTTGAAATGGCTGTACATGGATATTACTTTTACCACCCAGTTATTGCTCCTTAAAGGGCAATGTACAAACACCAGTGTGCAATGACTAATCACATGCACATAGATACATAAACGACTTGTTGGATTTACTGAGTTAAATATTGTTATTTTCTATTTAGTATGGATTTCCTATTCAGAAGGCAAAAGTGGCTAATAATCAAGTTCTCCTCCACCTTTTCTTTTATCCTTTTCTTCCTTTTCAAGAGCCAATAATGCTTACCTATTTCATCATTCATCAGTTATGGAACTCTTGGTCTGACAAGTTACATTCAGTACCATTGTTACAGCTATGCAGACACATTTTCTGAGATAGGTGTGGAGATGTATTGCATTACACAAGAGAGCAAACCCTCCTGGCCTACAGGCTACACACCAAATTTTGGACACCTAAATGCCACAAAATACACACTGCCCACCTCAGAAAACCTCAGAGAAAGGGATTTCAGAACAGCTGAACAGCAACAATTCCCACTTTGGGATGTCACTGCTTTACCTTTGCTGCAGATTAGGATATCCAGAAAAAAAACCCATTTGTTTCTGGCTTGCTTCCTCCCTCCCACTGCTATGGCTGAATGTACCTAGCAACCCCACACCATGACAATCTCAAATGTGTGTCATAAAAGAAGCCACACTTTGCATTGAGAGTCGCTGGTTGACTATCAGCACCTTTAAACGTTTACACATCACAGATAAATATGTCCAATACAGAATATCCCCAAAATAATATCCCCTAATCCCTGCACAAATTATACAAATCAAAACATTTTTCTCTACAGCGTTGTAAGACTTCCAGCACAGACAGATCGAAGTCCCTCATAGCACCATGTGTTTAACTACCACTAAATGAGTACAGTTCACTGCACACTTTTCTTACAACACAACTATTCTTTCAGTTTATTAGGCACTAACAACCTGGTAAAAGAGATTAATAATAAACCCTTAATTAATTTTTATGCCCAAATTACACACCAGATATAAATCTATTTCAGTTCCAAGAAGGAGCTAAAATACACGAGCAGAATGGTTTAAATACTTGTCTAAATCAAACTGCTGACATTGTTACCACTCAAAGGCAGTCATCCTCCAAATCTGCTCTCCCAGATCTCTCACTGAAAACTTTTTTTTTAAACAAGCACAGTATGTGATAACCCACCTAAATTAAAAAACCAACACATAATCAAAGGCAGCAGGGCCTGCATTTTCCGTAGTTTTACCTACACTGGAAGGCACCCTCGTCAGTGGCACAGCGGCGTAGGTACAGCGGAGCTCCGGGGCAGGAGCACCACAGGCGCTGCCGGATAGTGCCGCCCTTTCCCCCCGGCCGTGGAAAGGCCGTGCCCCGCCGGCCCTACCCGAGCGCCGGCAGCCCCGGCCGAGCTGGGGGCTGCTAGGGGCCNTCGGGCACCCGGAGATCCCCCACTGCCACGGAGGAGACGCGGGGAGCTCCCACCGCTCGCTCCAGGTCCGGCAGCCGTGCGGGGCCCCGCGGCCCGGGGTGCCCCCCGTGCCTCCCGGGGCAGGGAGAGGGGCTGCCGCCTCTCCTCCC
>VZRH01005865.1:1354241-1367839 GCA_013397555.1 Urocynchramus pylzowi | reverse complement strand
CCGTCACCTCTCGGCGAGATCGGCGCGGCAGCCGCTGCTGCCCGGGCCGCGCTTCGTGTCCGGGCGCGCCGGGGCGGCCGTGCCGTGCTGCCCTTGGCCGGCGTAGTCGGTGTTACACACCTGCAGGAGGGGCGGGTACCGATCTCTTCCCTCTCGTGAACGGCGCCCCGACTGGAGGAAACGGCGCGAAGCCGTGTCAGGGGAGGTTTAGGCTGGATATCGGGAAGAGGTGGTTGAGCACTGGCACAGGCTCCCCGCTGGAACAGGGCAGTGGTCTCAGAACCAGGCACGACAGAGTTCCAGAACCATTTGGACAGCGCCCTCGGGCACAGGGTGCGATCTCTGGGCTGTCCTGTGCACGGAGTTGGACTCAATGATCTTGATTGGTCCCTCCATGATTTTATGAGTATTTCAAAGACATCCGGTATATATCGACCTGTTACAGGAAAGAAAAAATGCAGCCCACTTGATTCTATTTTGTAGGATTGAAGCAGCTCGATGTCCTGATGTGGTCGTGGCACAAATAGATCCCAGAAAATTGAAAAAGAAACCGACAGTAAACATTTCAGTAAGTTTGGGAGGTTTTATACGTTTTGAGAGGAAAAAAAAGGGGGGAATATTACAGTACTGATGTTTGTATTAATTTTGGCAAGTTATTGGCATAACTAAATAGCACTGCTAGATTCTAAAAGCATCTACAGAATTAAATGTCTGTGTTTTAAAACTTCTGGGTAACAGCACTTTAGTTTGAAAGACTGCCGTTAATCAGTTTGATTAAACTGATAATCCCCATACTATTTGATACGCAGCAGACGATTTTACTGTCTGAGGAAATCAAATGTTGCAATAAATCTTACAATTATTTAATCATAAAACCTGCATAAATTTTAGAAGAAAAGCATATCCAGACAGAGTATTAAGTGCAGCTAAGCTTTACTAAAGTTAGATGAAATTCTAGCACCACTTCTTTCCTTTTGGAAGGAATATTTTATTTACTTACTTTAGTTTTACTTAAGTGTTGAATCAGATTTTTCTGTTGTTGCATTGCCGTGCCAGCTTGGTTTTTAATCTACTTTGAAAGAGTTTGCCTCCCTCCAATGATAATGATGCAATCTGAGATTTCACTACCAGATTTTTCAAAGAAAGTTTCTAATACTGATATGACCTTGTAGCTTCTGTAGCCATTCTCTTCATCCATCTCATGTGTTTGTAGTGACATTCTTAAACACTTGTAGAAAGATTTTGTTTAATAACCTTTTCATGCTTATGTTTAAAGTGGTTATATCTACTTAACTATCAAACTTAATTTTCTAGGTGGTTTTATGTTCTTCTGTCTTCCTCAAGTTACTATCTTGACAGGTAGAATGCCTAAGATTGATAGTATCTGTCCCAGATAAGGAAACAGCATCCTGGTTTTTTATGAGCAGGGAGATTAAAGCAGAACAATTGCTGAAAGGAAGACTTTAAGTAATTCTTTGACAATTTATTTTGAACACTTAGTTTTCCTTCTTATGTACAAATGAGAAGAGTCAAACAAAAAAAATTGTCTCAACCAAAATCTTAACTCAGGCTTGGATGTGGTCATGAAATTACCTTTCTTAGATGAAGATTTCAAGGATATTATTTACCTGACAGTAAACATTTACTGATTCTCTCGTTCTTAAGGATTCTTCTTATAAAGCTCTCTTTACATTATAATTATTGCCAGTGTTTTTTCAGATTTCTGGATGTCAGCCTGCTCCTGAAGGATACTCTCCAACGCTCAAGTGGCAGCAGCAGCAAGTGGCCAATTTCTCAGCTGTTCGTCAGGTACAGGATAGTCTGTGAGGGGTCTAGCACGCTCTGGATAGAACATATCTGTGCTTTACAGGGGATAACTTTATATCTAGTATACAAGTGTTAGGATTTTGTAGCAGGATAGATGTTTATAGGCAACTGTTTTAAGTTCTTGAAAGCTAATTGAGCATATACTGTGTGGCTTTTAAACCTCTGATGAAACTCTTGAGAGTCACGTTTAAGAAATTCTCCTTCAACAGAAATGTGTCCATATTTAGATTAAATGATATGGCATAGTTGAGGAAGGACAAAACCTCCTATGATGTTATGCAGTTATATTAAAACATAGTGCTAGCAGGAAATGTTCTGCAGAACTCAACATGAACTGAGAACCAAGTGGATTCTAACCCATCAGAGGATGTATAAAGTCCCTTCATACTCTGTTGACAGAGGTGGCAGCCCATTATGAGGAGACATACTGATTTGGTAAAACATATTTGTGAGGTTGTAGAGTTAGCATGGACTTTAATCTTTCCTGATACATTTGCACCCTGCTTGAAATAACACAACAAAAACAGAAAATTAAGCAGTCTCAAAGGATAAAGGTTCTAAGTTCAGCTAAGCTTTACTAAAGTTTTAAACTGAAGGAGGGTTGATTTTGATTAGATATAACGAAGAATTTTTTTGATGAGGGTGGTGGAACCCTGGCACAGGTTGCCCAGAGAGGGGTGGATGCCCCATCCCTCAAAACACTAAAGGTCAGGTTGGATGGGGTTCTGAGCCTGATCTAGTTGAAGATGTCCCTCCCCATGGAAGAGGGCTTGGACCAGATGGCCTGTGAATGTCCCTTCCAACCAAATCTATGAGTCTACTATTCTCTATGCACAGTTCAAACAGGGTGAAATGGAAAATATAACAAAAATGTAGGTGGAGGTCATCTGTGACTCCAGTGCTGCAGACAGCATGTTTACAGTGCATTGATGCTGCATTGTAGGAGTACCTCAAGTACTGATGTGTGATGAGCTGGGAGTTGCTCTAACACTGAACTCTGCATGAGCTCCTGTACCTTGTTTTCTTCAGGGAGGAAAATTTAGTGAAGAGGAAATCTGTCCTACTGCATCTACATTGTAAACAGTAACTGAGCTACCCTGTTTCTGTGAGGGATCACATTGCCATTGCATCCTGTATATTAGGCACAGTTTAAGGTTTTAGCAGAACTAAGGAGACTGACATCTAAAGGCTTATTCACTAAATAGGTATTTCTTTTATGCTCAAATCAACTGTCTTTTCATCTGTGCCAGAATTCACACTGTGAAATATGAGACTATCCTGAAAAGTATTTAAAACCAAAAAAGAGCATCAGAATTCACTTGTTCAACCACTGCATCAGCTACTGTTACTTTGAGTGTTTTTAGTGGTCTTTCATACAGCTACAGGAGCAACCAGAGTGGGAGACAATTCCTTCTGCTACAGAACATTTATAGCTCTCTCCAAGTAACTGTTAAACAGGCCAATTTGTCTTACACAGGATTCCTGCCAGGTAGAAGGAATGTGCTAAAAAACCACACTTGCCTTCTTTCTTACAATTCTGTAGAACTCTGATACAGATACAGACCACTGTTGGAAACAGGATATTGGCTTCATGTGTGCTTTTGGATTAAATCAAAGTGGGTTTTTTTCTTAAGATTGATCTAACAAGAAAAGTCTAGAAGACTGTTAAAGCTTACTTCGTCAGCTTAACCTTATGTAATAGACTTCAAAATGCCTTCAGCTTTAACATTACTTCCAAAATCCCAGCATGAGATTCTTAATTACATTTCTGCTAAGAGGCATGGGAATTATTTAGCCAGTTGTGCTGGCTATATATCTACTGATTTATAGAAAGTCATAAAATATACTTTTCATACATTTTAAGCATAATGAAGAGCCCTTGTGGCTAGGATAAAATAACTGCAGAGTTAAACTGGGATTTGACTTTGTTTTAATTACTCAGAGCCTGAACAAGCACAGGAATCACTGGCGGTCACAACATTTGGACAGCAATGTTACCATGGTGAGTAGAATTCATAACAGTGCTCAGTGGCTTGTTTTCCCAGTTATTGAATCCACAGTTAATCTTGCTTTATAGTTGCATGCAACAATTTAAGTCTTTTCTCCAGTGTCTTCAAGATAACAGTATTACGCAGTTTTCATTTATTTTTATTTACTTCAGCCAAAATCAGAGGATGAAGAAGGCTGGAAGAAGTTCTGCCTTGGGGAAAGAGTATACTCAGAAATAGATGCCCTATCTGATAATGAAAATTTAGGAATTGATTACTTGAAGGTGAGTATAGGACTTCTAGTTATTTTCAGCAGCTATTTTCTAGACTAACTGCCAGAAACAATCCTACTGTTTATTACCACTTTGTGCCAAAGAGAAAGTAGGCTCTGGTGAGCCCAGAAAGTCCCAGTGTACATTCTTTTTCTGCAGAAACTAAGTGAAGCAGGAATTAAGTCTACATCTTCAGGTCAAAATTTGAAGTGTTCCTTCATCTCTTACCAGCTAAAGTCATTACTTTGCTCTCACTGAACAGAATGGAAGCTTTCTTCACAGTCTGCTTTAGTGTTTTGTTGCATAATGATATGTGGTTACCCTCATATGTGATACCCTACAAACATGTTCTTTACTAAGTCATTTTGAAAAAACAAAACTTTAACAAGTAACAATAGAAGCAAGGTGCTCTGATACTTCTCTGGACCTTCAACTTTCTTGAAGATACTTTTTTAATAAATTTCAAAGCTCAGAACAGACTTTCAAATCACTACAAGTGTCTGAACATCAAATTAAAATCTTAGTATGTTCTAAATTAGAACAAATGCAAATAATGTTGCGTTTTCCAACTTGCTTTTTTTCAGGTGGGCTTTCCCCCTTTGCTAAGTATTGTAAGCAGGATGAATCAGGTAAGCCTACCTCTTAGAATCATATGGTGACATTGCCTAAGTTATTATTTCTTATGTTCTGTTGCAGAAGGCTTACCTATTTTTCTTTGCCTAGAGTAGGCAGTTGTTCATTACAAATTCTATTAATTGTACACTCAAAAGAAAAATATGTATTTGTTGTCTCACACCCAGCTACAAGTAACTTTATGAGCAAAGATTTTTCATGACTAGTTCTGAAAGTATTTTATTGTTGTAGTTTCTCTATAGCACATTTAATATTTGAATTTTGCTGAATATCCCAATAGGTGTTTTACAATGGTTTTAAATTTCTCATTTATTGTTTTAAGTGCAGTCCTTCCATTTGATTGTGAACTTATATGTACATTGCAAGGCTAGAAGAATCACACTTATCTTTCCTTTACTACATTTCCCACTTGCCATCATTCTACACAACCAACCAACCAGTCAGTGTAATGCTTCTTTCCTAATCTGTAGATACTTATCCATAACTTTTCATTAACACAGACAATTCATTCATGTAATACAAAGTTCTTTCCAAAAAGTGCTACTTTAACTTACTTTACCCTTACATGTAACTTCAACCTGGAATAAATACTATGGAGTAGACATACTTTTTATATAATAAAATCCTTTAGGTGGAAGAGCAGCAAAACAAAACATTGCAGATACTATATTGTCTCTTTCTGTTCCTCTTTTGAAGGCAACAGTAACCAGTGTCTTAGAATACCTGATAAGCTGGTTTGGAGAGAAAAAATTTACTCCAGAACTGGTAATTTTTAATTTATTCTAACTACTTGCACATGAATGCATTAAACAAAGAATAACTTGTTTGCAGTTTTCTATTAAATTATTTTAATTTTCTAAAGAGTTCTCTAGATGGTTGTATCATATTGTTACTTTCAAAACTTGCTTGATTAGATACTAAAATGAGTATTCACATTTGTTTTTGGAAGCTAAAATTACAAAACTTAACAGATAAAGACTTAAAAAGTACTACCCAAACTCCCTCTGTATCACTCCCTTTGTATCACTCACCCCACTAACTTAAGCCATGAGGCTTGATGAGTATCAAGGTTTAGGAGAGGAGAGAGATCACAGCAGCTTTGGTTCTGTCAGGGTGCTGCACATTATTTACCAATACCTCCAGTTTAGTTTGGAAGTGCATTACAGTGTGCTGGCAAAGATTTAATCTTTCCACATGAAGCACAGACCAGAAAGCTTATCTGCATTCATGTGGTGAAAAATCAAACCTACTAAGAACTCCTGATTGACAGGCTACATTGGCATGGAGTTTGGCCACAACTAGATTGACCAGCTGTGTAAGGGCTCCATAGCTACAGAAGACCTTGGTGGATGCTTCTCATCTCCTTCAGTACCACAAAGCAAAAGAGTAATGAAAAATTACATGATGCTTAGCATAGTTTCACTGATTTTGTTCAGTCACTTAAAGACTTTTCATGTTCTGTCCTCTCCTGTAGAAGAGTGGGGTTTTTTAACCAGTATATATGTTGCAGAGAATGTCCACATTGACTTTTAGGTTAGGTCCCAGAATGAAGGCCACTATACACTGTGATGAAATTATGAAGTTAGACTGATACCAGAAATCAGGTTTGTAAGAATGCAGTAGAATTCAGAATCAAAGGACATATTTTCACAGTGGTGCAAATCTTAAAGCAGATCTAAACACTAATTCCACAAAGATCTGTGTTCATACATTTAGTCTTCAGGAATGTTTTTACACAGATTGTGAAGTTAAACATTAATAGCCAAGTAATAGTGATTAGATATTATTAAAATAATCCTTCCTTCAGCCTATAATAGCATCAGCTGTAATAACTTATATCTTGGCCAGCATTCAAAAAAATGCCAGGAAACCCAGGAGCAGTGCTCACAAGAATCTTATCTAGAGACACAGAACTCTCTACCATGTAGTGTCTAATGTGGTTTTCAAAATTCAATTACTGCATATAGCACTTGAATGCAGTTTTGTTTTGAGACCTACGCTTCAGTCCTGCTCTGTATAACATGAATTGCTTAAATCTTCAAGTTTGTTATTTGAATCCTCACAGGGTAGATGGCTTTATGCACTGTTGGCATGCCTTGAAAAACCTTTGCTACCTGAAGCTCACTCCCTTATTCGACAGCTGGCAAGACGANTTTGTTATTTGAATCCTCACAGGGTAGATGGCTTTATGCACTGTTGGCATGCCTTGAAAAACCTTTGCTACCTGAAGCTCACTCCCTTATTCGACAGCTGGCAAGACGATGTTCAGAAGTCAGGGCACTGGAGGTAAGATGTAATATAACTGTGCAGAGGACCTGGTGAATTTAGAAGGTAAGGAGGACTTCTGAATCATTTTTCAGAAGTCTCAATAATTAATTTTTCATGTCTTAATTAACTTTTCACATCTCTTTCCTTGAGAATGAAGGGAAGACTACAAATACACGTAACAAGGCTTGTAACAGCTTCTCTATTTGACACAGGTAACAAAAGAATTGCTGTAATATTTCTCTCTTTTCCAGGAGAGCAAGAATGAAGAACAAATATCAGCTCTGAACTTGATAATCTGCTTAGTTAGTAGGTAATGCAATTATACACCTCAACCAGTAATGTATGTCCAGGATAAATGTGTGATTGTTTGTACTAACCTAAATCCTTTTAAAAGTGAAAGTCAATATGGGCCAATGCAGCGAATATACTTAGCTGAAAGGATTTAAGATACACCTAAGAGTAAAGTAAGCTTATTCCTCTCCTCAGATGAGCCCCCTGAACCATGAAGCCATAATGATGATAGAAACATTAAAAGATGAGCTAGAAAGCAATGGGTTGGACAACTTGAAGTAAGGAATATATTGCATTGGAGGTTTCTTACCATATTCCACTTCATTCCTAGGTACTTTGATCAACGTGACCTGGCTGATGAGCCTTCATAGGCTGTTTTGAGAACATCCAGTATTTTGCATTGCCACAGTACAAACAGCATTACCAGAGTTAACAGCAAGACACTGCACTGTTCAGACCTGAAGTATTACACAATCCCTTCAGAGCACCCTCACACTAATGCATTTAGGACAGCTGTGAATAACTTCAGCTGAGTTTTAGCTGAGATTGTCAGTGTCTCCAAATACCATCATCACCATCATTGTAAAGTGGTAACTGAAGTGTCCAGCATCATCTCTCAAGCTCCTGTCTTTGTAAACTACATTCTTGGTTAGAAATTTCTACAATCTGAGTAATCTATGGACACTGCTATTAGGTGAAGTCTGAGGTTACATTACAAATTATTATTCTTTTTCTAACAAACTTATTGAGGACTTTTTTAATAAAACTAAAGGATTGTAAAGACTGTTCTTAAACATTGTGGGTTTTCTTACTCCGTATTATTTAACGGCAGCCTTACTATAGAAACCTAGAGGTAGGGCTGAATGTGTTTTTTCAAATTTTGGTGCCTGAGCTCTTGCACTGCTTAGCAGTTCAACTATAGCCAGCATGTTACCAAAACAATTGTTTCAGTAAAACGTAAACATTACTACTTTTTGAGTAGTACATTACAGAAGTAAACCATAGATAGCAATTAAAAACAATTACATTAATATTGAGTTTATGCACAAGGTGGAATAAATTTCCTTCTTTGGCCAGTATAGATGAACTTAGCCATAAATCATTCTGACACAAGGAACAATTGCTGATTTTAGGGACAGGAGAAACTGTTGAACTATGTAAAAACAAGTTTTCTTCTACTGTCCCAAACTACAATCTTGCAAAGTTCTCCACCTAATATCTTTAATGATGTGTGAGCTGTTAGCTGACATGTTAGCAGGCTCCATCAAAGAAATAGAAAAGCAATCACTGCCTCCCAGTTCAGAGTGAACTGGGAAAGGTGACAGTTGGGCAACACAACATGCTTTCATTTCTTATTCAAATTTAGTCTTGGTCAGGATTTTTCTCTGTTCTCAAACTCTGTCTCTGGTCTTCCAGGCTCTTTTGGTAATTGACATGTTTTGCTGAATATGTAGAGTACACGGTTTTTACCATGTATAAATTATTACTTTACTATAGAATAAATTTCATACCAAGACACAAGCATAATGTTATTTCAATGAGCATTTATTATATATTTTGGAATTGTGCTGCATACTGCTATAATTTACATGTTATATACAAGACTGAGCCAAGATACTGAATCCACAAACAAAGGCTTTTTAAAGTAGATACCCAGATTTGAATGTGCTCTACATCTTCTGTATCATCACTTGAAATTTACCTGCAGGAAAAGCAGAGTCAGATCACATTATTACCATTAGAATTATTTCTCCAAGTCATTATTTTCTTGTAATTTTTTTTTCAAAGAAATAGTAAGGAACACTTCAATCTTACAGTTTAATTGTAAGCAGTTGAGCCATTATTTAAATTTAGCATTTAATTTTTAATTCCATGCTGAACACCTTTTCTCTTTTTTTCTGTAAGTTGACCATGTCCCACATCATAGAAGTTTTGTCAGCTAAACCTAAAATTTATGCTAAGTCCATGGAAAACTTTTATTTGAGCAGCTTATGTAGTGTAATTGGTCTTCACTTACTAACTTACTAACATCCTTAATGACTCCTATAGAGAAAGAGCTTCATTTGTGCAAATAGCCTTCTGGACACACATCTTTACACATTTGATGCTTCTAAATGTAAGTACAACTTTTTAGTTTTGCTTTCCACTCAACATCATGGAGGCTTAACCTCTGTCAGTATTTTTTAAATACTAAAGGATATAGTAGCAAGCCATATCCTGAAGTTCACATGGACTCCTATGGCCCAGCAGCTTCAAACAAATCTCACCTTGAAAAATGCTTATGACAGCAACACAGTCAGTCAGGAAAGTTACCAAGTGAGCTAATAATTGAATTCTCCAAGTACTACTTACATGCAGGCATTGATGAAACTTCAGCTGTTACAATACTCTTTATTCCCAGATTTGATAGGCCTCCTCTGATTAGTCCACAGGTGAATGCTAAATACTAAATAAAAGGTTGCACCTCAAATGAGTGTCAACAGTGAAGCTTGTTGATAAAGATTGAAAATAAGCACTCAAGAACACAACTTAATACTTGGACAACAGAAAACCATGGAGGTTTTGAGAGACTTTGTCAGGTCTCTAATAGATGAAAGCTCCAATACTTGGTAGAGTGGAGCTCACTACACAGGTTGTTCTCATCAGTGGCAGTATTTTGAGTCACCTTCTCTTTCCATTAAACCCGTAGGAAGTTAATATCCTTAAAACAATTATTCCCAAGACTTGGCTGAAATTAGCAACTGTTAAGAAGAAACAGTCCAAGACAGCATTCTTGTGCAGGCCATACCTTAGAATACAAGCACCTGCAGATATTTAAAATGTGTGTTGCACAACAGAATAAACATTTCACCAAACACAAAAAAAACCCCAAAGACAGCAGCCAATTGGGAGGACTAAGATCAAGAATTAAGAAACCATAAAATAGAATTTCATGTCCCATTTTTTAATCCACCTGAACCAAAGTGCTCTATGATAGGTTCTGCAGAGGGACTGATTTTACCTGAACTATTACCATAACTCAGCATCTGCACTCAAAACTATTTTTAATTGGTGGAAGATCTTTTTGAACAGTCACATCATCTCAGAAGCTTGTTTTATGTAACAAATAGCATCTTCCAAATGTGTTTTGGGAATTTTAAAGAAAGCTTCTGAAAACACATGCTTCCTGAAGAGAAAGAATCTGTATGACAGTGGCAGGTAGTGACAGACAAGCACTTGCACCACCAAGTAACAGAAATGTAACAGCAGCAAGTTTCACAACAACCATGACCATTTTTTGAACTATAAATCAAATCCACTGTTCTGAAACAGGGTGCCTTTCTAAAAAGCACACAGGTTCTGAAGGCATATTTTTAGATGCCCTTCAGAAGAGTTTGTATCTATTTAATTACAAAATGTAAAGTTATTAATAGATCAAGGTAATTAAAATGAAACTGGCAGACCCTCCCCCACAGAGAATCAAAGGGTACCTTTGGTGCATGTTCTAAATACTGCTTTCCTGCAGACATTTGTGTCAGGAGACGGAATTTATTGTCTTGAAGGACATAAATACCCTGTTTAAAAAGAAAAAATTGAGGGGTTTAGTTAAATATGCAATAATATAAAACCCAAATTTTCTGTGAATGGATCTGATTTGTAGATAAAATATATATGATCTCAGGCTGAAAAATAAAATTTTAGATTAAGACATATGTGATTTAAGTTGAAATTGTATTATTTACCTACAAGGAATATCAAAAGAAAATATTCTTAATTGTGAGTATACCAAAAAAACCCTCAATAATAATATGATCAGTTAACCCTAAAAAATCTTTATGTGCATTTCTTCTTGGAAGAGTCGTTCCAGTGATCAGAAAAAATAGTTCCATACTAGAAAGTCTTTGATAACATATCAAATGCATACTGATTTCTACATTCCACTCTCCATCTTCACTGGGTTTTGCACATCTCTATTATTCTCAAATTCAGTGGGAATTATTTTTCTTAATAGCAACAACATGCAGCAACAACACCCAGCAGATAATCAAAGTAAAAGTCTGGTGTTTTCTACAGTACAATTTTGGGCAACAATATGCATCTTAATAAATTAAATACAAACACAGTATAACTTTATCTACATCTGCCATATTAATTTCCTTACTACTGACTGTGTGACTTTGGAATTTCATAAGCCTTGAACTTAAATTAAGGCTTTAAGCTCAATACTGCAGCTTTTTTAAAACCCCAGATTTCTAATGTAATAATTATCTCTTATTACTTGATAAGTCACTGAAAAATAAAACCTATTTTATTTGACACAACAGGGAGATGGCCATAAGAAAACCAAGTGCTTCAATTAGGAAAAAGATTTTTTTACTCTAGTAAAATGACTCCTTAATTTATTTTGATCTGGCTTTAAGAACTGTGGCTGTTGCTATAGGAAGGCACATGGATACAGTGCAATGTCACCAACAGGCAAATCTGACAAGTTTCTCTGCTGTTTCTTATGCAAGTATTTTCAATAGATTACAACTGTCTCAACTGCTGAAAACTCTTAACATTGTTCCAAGTGAAAAAATCAGTTCACTGCAGCCATTCTATTTAAATAGACATTTAGAGAGTAGCATCACTTTTTCACTATTTTTTTACTAACATTTATTAAGAAACAGATTAAAAAGTTCTTGTTTAAATGTTAATCAACTGTAATCATTACTGTCCTTTCTGTAACGCTGCAACAGTGCATATGAAATTCAAAGCATTTAGTCTTTTCAAACAGGGTGGCAATAAAGACTTCATAGGCAATTATTAAATTGTGTTCTAAAGCTACATGATAATATGAATATCAAAAAACACGCTTTTTAAACAAAACAAAAATGGAACATTTTGGGTTTCTTATCGGGTAATTAATTCTAGACCAAGAAAAACAAAAAAATGCACCAGCAACTCAAAACTCTCCCCAACTTTCTAAGTTAAATCTTAATCTACAGCATTAGTACCTGGTGATTAGTCCTCAGGTTGTCTATTTGTTTTTTGAATACCGTTGTCCAAAAATCTTTGCAAATGAACTTCATAATATCTAATTCATCCTTGAACCTGGCAGTGTCTTTTGTAAACCTAGAGAAAAGTGAGAAATATATCGATAATGATGGTACACATAACTTGACCAATAAAACACAGAAATAATTTTTAATGGTACTATACAACATCATTTTTGAGGTTTCTAGAGAAATTAGTTTTCCAGCTATCGTACAGTATCATTCTAGCCTCACTGTCTGTTCATCAACTATAGTTGACATACAGAAAGGTGGAAGTGCTCCATCAGGTTTATCTTCAGCAAGGTATCTAAATAGAAGATAAACAAAGTGCTCACATCTATACTACTTCTTGGAAGGAGTCCTTCAATTAGGCAAAAGAGCTCTAACATAGGAACAAGCATACAAGACTTGTTTCCATTTTTCAGAAGGGACTTCTTTCTCTTGCTTATTTCACATTTCTCTCTCTTCATCTTCCTTGAGGGTCCTTATCTCGCACTAAAGGACCATTTTATTCAACAAAAGCATGACTTCAGAAACTCAGGAGTCTCCACACGACCTCGGAACGAGAGCGCTGGAGTTGCATCGCCGGTCCCCAAAGGGCCCGGAGTAGCCAGGGCTGAGAGCACTTTACAAAAACGAAATAGAGTAAGAGCCAATCATAAAATTATGCTCAAGAAGTAAATCAGAAAAATAATAAAGTCACAAAACGTACCAGAGGCAGGAAACGTGCAAAAGACTACACAAAGTAGAATCATAGATAATTTTAAGTATTAAAAGTAACCATGTACCCTGACTCGGTTTTCACGACGGGAAGCACTAGGAAAACAACAAACTCTAAAACTGGACCGTGACACGCAAACACAGGTCCCCACAAGAATGAGATACGAAAAGAGGAGATGCCAGAACAACCGATGGTGAGAGGAACGCGCTCTCCGTCCAGCCCAACCACTACACCTTGCCCGGGCGGGTGTGCTTTACCGGCGAGGTGAAAGCCCCGAGAACGAGCAGCGGCTGCCAGGGCCCGCCGGGGACTCACCTCTCGATGAGCCCCTGCCCGACGCGGAAGCCCATGCTCTCCAGCTTGGTGGTGCAGCGCCCGTTCTCCTGCAAGACACAAGGCGCCGCGGCCGCAGCGTCAGTCCCGGCCGCTGCCGCACGGCCCCGGGGCGGCCCCGGCCCCACTCACCCCTTCGCCCTGCTCGGCGGCACGGTACAGCCCCGCCACCATCTCGCTGTGCAGCAGCAGGAACAGCGCCTCGTCCGCCATCGCCGGGGCCGCCGCCCCTGCCGGGCGGGCCCGGCCA
>VZRH01005865.1:1327433-1353657 GCA_013397555.1 Urocynchramus pylzowi | reverse complement strand
AGTCCCGAGCGTGCCGGCTCCTCGGCCCCATTGAGATGGCAAAGCAGGATGTGTCCCGGGTGGGTGGGAACAAGCGGCCTCGAAGTGGTTTTCTGATTGGGCTACAGGGAAATGACGTTTGAGTTCTTATTAGCTCTGTGTCGTGTCACTCCGGCGGCCCCCTCCATTGATTCGTCGAGCTAGCAGGCAGAGCCCTCCGCTAGTTGGGCGGCCGGGATGCCAGTCTGCCCCTGGGCTCTGTGATTGGTGAGCGCTTTGGCGAGCCACCCTGGGGGGCGTGCCCCTTCCTCTCGTGCCCGGTGATTGGCGGTCAGAGGGGGCCGCCGGGGTGCGATTGGCTGCGCCGTCCGGGCCCGCGGGGACCGGGGTGGGCGGGGCCTGTCCCCCCTGTTTCCCAGCGCTGCCTCGCGCGNCGCTGCTGCGGCGATGGGGGAGCTCTGCCCCGCGGGGGTGGGGCACGGCCGCGGAGCAGCGGACGGAAGGGCCGCGGGCCCGTTGGGCCGGGCGGGCAGCAGCGCCCCGGGGCCGGGCAGGCAGCACTAACAGCCCCTACCGTCTCTTTCAGGCCCCCTCAAAACAGGCTGTTAGCCCTCGCAGGCCCCGGTGGAGGTAGAGGGCGTGGGAGCTTATTGCTAAGGTAAGGAGGCGCAGAAGGGCCAGCGGAGTTTCGTCCATCCTTTCTCTGTGTGTGGTTCGTGCCTCTGCGCTGAGCGTGGGCTCCTCGTTTGCCTCCGCCGCTCGCTGCGGCACAGTTTGAATGAGCGCCAGAGCTGCCCCGCAGGGCTTTGGGGGTTAAGTTTAAAGCGCCTTTGCATTTTGAGTTGCTACAAGTCTAAATGGGTGGCTTTCCCCGACCTTCTCTGCCGTTAGGCTGAAAAATAAGGGGAAACGTCAAAATGAAGGGAAGTATTGTGTGGTGGCTGGGACCTTGTCTTTAAAATCGTTCAAAACCAGTCTCTTGCTTATTAAAAAACTGGTAGGTGCTCTAGGAGGGGTTTTAAAACACATGTGGATAAAGCCACATCCTGAAAATTACTGTAGATTTTTTGATTATTTGAACAGAATGGGATGCTTGTTCCAGTGTAGCTACTCAGTTAATTAAGTGCAGAAATTCAAGGTGAAATTAGATGGTCCACAAGCAATGTGTTTCAACATTTCGCTACAGTACTAACAGTAAATGGTGATAGAGCTGAGTGAAACTTATGTTTAATCATGGCCATAAAGCAAAATTATAGTTCAATCATGCACACTTGAGGTGGTCCAGGGATTAACCTAACTTGTTCTAAGACCACAAGTGTTTTCCTTTTAGGCGTGGATTCTCGGATAGTGGAGGAGGACCCCCAGCCAAACAGAGGGATCTTGAAGGTGCATCCAGTAGGTGAGTGCAAAAACTAATGCAGCCACCTTGCTTTTTTCTGAATGAGAATTTGTAACAATTTGTTACAAATTGAAGAATTTGTAATTGTAATTGAAGAATTTGTAATTCAAAAACTGGTAATAACTGGGGACTTTCACTGCCTTCTTTGGAGACTACTTATTGAAGACTTGTTGGGAATAATTTAGGTGATAGCAAATCACTTGGTGAAATCTTTTTCATACGTTAGAGCAACATAAAAATGGTACCAATAATATAAAGATATAGCAATACAAAGATATTGACTATGTTTTTGTTTTATTTGGCGTACAGTCTGCTTTATTACATTCTTCTTAGTTGTGACATTTGTTTGCACTGAATACAAATTGAATTGTGACAGAGACCTGTTCAATAAATTGAATGTGACAATGGACTCGGGTTTTGAGCTTTCACATCTGGTTGCAAATCCATCAGATGTGACTGATAATAGTGAGCTTAAGTGCTGTGGGCACTTAATGTGCAGTGGTAGTTCCTGACTAAAGCAAAGCTTGCTTTGGAGTTTAAGTTGTTCTTTGTTAAAGCCTTAGTTCATCCATGTCTCGAGTGGTAAGCCCTCTGCCTCTCTCCCATAGGTATTTGGTAGGTAACTTGAACAGCATTTCCTGTTTAAGAAATTATACCAACCTTTCCACATCAATGCATTTAAATCTGTCTAGTGATCCCTTTATACCAGTAGCCATTTTAGAGGTTTCTAGAAAAGCACAAACATTTAAAAGAATAAATTCCAAATGTATTTTTAAAAGTCAAATATGGTATTTGTGGATTCTTCTGTTTTTATTACACTGCAATTTGTATTAAAATTTAAACTGTTGTGTCTCACTGATTTTCACCAACAGTAGATTCTGTCTGTAAAATGTTACTTACTGGTTGTTGGAACAGTGGGGAGATTTTCACGGAAGTGTTGGTTCTTCTGACTAGACATGCTTGTATTTTTCTCATGCTGGAAGAGATTCTCTCCTAAATACATGTTCTCTGCTGACCACTGCCTTTCTTCCCCAGGCTGGGTGGAGAACGTCGGACAAGAAGAGAATCACGCCAGGAAAGCGACGCAGAGGACGATGATATTAAAAAGGTAATAGGTAGCAAATGGAGCTGTGCAAGAAGAAACCTACCTGCAACACCATGAACAAAGTAGTTGTAGCCCCCGTTGAACAAAGTAGTTTGTTTTTCTTTCTTGTAGCCGGCGTTGAACAAAGTAGTTTGTTTTTCTTTCTTGTAGCCGGCGTTGCCGTCTTCTGTTGTTGCTACCTCCAAAGAGCGAACACGTCGAGACCTTATACAAGATCAAAACATGGATGAGAAAGGAAAACAAAGGTATGCAGAAATCTCCTTTACACTAACGTGATGCTTTTGAGTTCTACCATAGAAAGTAGCTTTAGATTTAAAAGATATTGCACACGAGCTGTTGTGTATCAAAGATTATGTAGAGCAGTTACCATTATGGTATAAAATTTAATTTAAAAAGTATTCTCTGAAAATACTTCACAAACAGCAACATGTGCATTGTTCACATAACTGACATGGATTCTACGTTTCAGGCCACCTACAGGAGCAGTTTTGCTAGTGCTAGTGTTTTAATGTCGTTTGAGTAAGGCAGAAATATCTGTAGCTTCATTGGTTCCTTGATGTCTTGGATTATTACAGCTGTCTTGGCTCATCATTTATTTTGTTGGTTGAAGTAGGGTTTTGGATATGGTTCCTCGCTCCCTCTGCCTCTTTTTTTTAAATGAAATAGTTCCATCATGTTTCTTTTCTTGTACTACATTGATTTCTTGTTGTGTGTACAGTCTTGCCTTCATTTTGCCTGCTGCCTTTTAGATTCCTCCTATGTATATCTCCTTTTTCCTATATTTTCTTTTTCTCAGGGCTATTAAAATTCTAACTGAAATGCAGCTCTGTTGGTAAGAGGTATTGGAAAATTAAATTTGCAACTGTGTTTGACCTCTTGGACTCCATCCACTTCACCTGGTTCAGTAATAATTATACCCCAAATAAACAGAAGAATTAGAACTGGAATAAGGAACTATAGAAATCTTCTCTGATAAGTCCCCACAGATCAACTGGCACAGAAAACTGGCACTTTGCTTGCTTTAGTTATAACCCTACTTGGAGTCTTCCATTATTAGGTTCTAATTGTTTCCCTCGCAGGAAGTCTTCCAAAATTCTTACTGAACTTCCCAGAGCTTCAGGCAGTAAAAGATTGTTTCCTCAGAATTGTAATTTTACTGCTTTTCAGTTCAGTAGTCTCTAGGGAGATGAGGAAACCAGTATTAGTCTCTATGAATTGTGGTGGAGGGAGGTTCTTTAAGAGGACAACATCCCCTGAACTCCTGATTTTGCTCATTGTCTTCTTGGATGTCATTCATATACAAATGCACTTTCAATGATCTCTGGCTTTCAATTTTTATCTGTTCCTGTTTCTGTTATTTAATATACTTTTACCTTTCCATTTGAGGTTTGTGCCACTGTAATAGAGTGGTACTTAGAGAAGACAGTAGCATTTCCTTTCTCACTTTATCAGGTTCAAGGCAAATAAGAAAGTCTGCATCAGGTTGTAAAGACTTAATTTGGGATTGAATGAAAATAAATTGAAGGTGAAAGTCAAGAAACTAGTTCTTGGTCAGAAGAAAGGAATTTGTTGAGGAATTTTACTTATTTTTCTCAAAATAACGCCTAATTGGATGAGAGCAGTTCTGTTTTCATCCCACAGTGTAGTGTCTCATTGTTGGGCAATTCTGATAGATAAGCTTTCACTCCTCTGTGGCTCCATTTCTCCTTAATAGTCTAAGCAGATTGTGGAGAGGGGACTGTATGCTTTCTAGAAAACCCAGTTTGCTCCTTTATTGATAGCTCACACTGTATTTACTTGACTTTTTTTCTTCAGTACTCTCTGCTTTAAAATTTTTTAAAATATTTCCTTAGTGTTACTATTTCCAGATGAAAAATGTGCAGGCTTCCAGCTTTGCCAGTACTAGCTGTTCTGTGTTACACATAAGACTGAGTCTTACTCGTAAGCAAAATGATATGTCACTGTAAATTATATCCTGGGCTGTTGGCACAGTCAGTATGTCTTCTACTGCTAGTGGCCTTGGGTACTACTGGGCCTTTAAAAATAAGTATCCTTGAGGTGGAAAGTTTCTCTGATTATTTATACAAATAAAAATCTTAGTACTTGAATGGAATCTCAAATTTCTTTTTGTTGTGGGTTTGTTTTTTTTCAGGAATCGACGTATATTTGGCTTGTTGATGGGCACTCTTCAAAAATTTAAGCAGGAGTCCACAGTTGCTATTGCTACTGAGAGGGTACTTACTTTAAATTCTATCAGATTGTAAATAATAAAGCAAAATTGTTTGGTTAATTGTTTGGTTTCAAATAAGAATGAAAGTTCCCTACAGTGTAGGTTGCAGGTGCAGCAAATTGGTGAGAGTGCGTGTAGGTTTTTGTTTGTCTTAATTCAGGGGAATGAGGGTGGGAGGCAGGAAAGGTGTTCTTACTATGACTTTGTAACCCTGTTTCTGACCTTTGTGGAAACAAAAAAGCAATGTTAAATGGAATTTAATCAGGTAACTATTTAAGAAGTCATAAGCTATTTCTGGAAATAATAGTGATGTGGTATTGATGAAGCAGTGCCTGCCCTGGTGTGTTCCAGATGTTTAAATTATTACCAAGTATACAGAAATCTGCTTGATTATGCTATCTGTCTAAAAATGTCTTTTCTGTTCCAGTACAGATAATCAGAATTTCTGATTTTAATAAATAAATGTGTGATTGTACTGAAGCAAAGGCTTTGCATAGCTTAATGATTACTTCAAAAAAATTGTATATGGGATGGTGGCAACTTTATTCCCTTTTAATTTGTACAGGCTATGGTATTTGTTTACTGTTGCACTAAATGTGTTATTCAGTTAACACTAATAACCTTTAGAATTAAAAATAGTGTTTTAAAGTTCGAATTTCAGCAGTCCAGTTGAAGCAGATATAGAGACAACATTTTAAGTTTAAATCTTTCTAATGTCAGCAGGCTGACTCACAGTGCTGGTATTGATTACTTTCAGATGCAGTGTTTGGGTGGTTTACCTAACTTGTCATGTGGCACATAAGACCAAAGTTCACTTTTGCCTGCTTGCATTAGAACAAAAAGTTTTTTATCAGGATGGTCTAGAAACATGGAGTCCCTGTCTAATTAATAGCAGTGTGTGTTTGCACAAAGAGACTTGAAGAGTTACTGCTCCTTGCAAAATTTTTCTGAGAATCCATATGGAGATCTTTTTTTGTTCATACATATACACTTGCTATAAATCAAAATCAAGGCCTGAGGAGTTTTACAACACAGCTATTTTGTTGTCCAGGCAGTACATTTTATTTTTTATTGACAATTATTGTACAAACTGAGCACATGGCAGTCTAGGGCATACAAACAGCATTCCTGGATAGTAGTAATATATATAATTAGCAATTAATATACTGAAAGTATATTCACAATCTAATTTTTGTTGGTCACAAACACCAGTCTGCAGGCCTTCCAATTGTTTCTGGAGTGGTTTAGTTCTTTCTCTCCCAAGTGGGAAATTTACCTGCTTTCCCTGATACCTCAAATACACTCCTTTTATTTTTCTGCCATTGGGGGAAAAAAACCCAACTTATTGGAGCTTATATTGAAAATTTAAGTCTAAACTGAAAGATAGTAAAGCACACAGAAATTCACAGGGCCCCATAACTATATAGTTAGACCAACAAATAATTAGGTGCCAGCAAGCAATGACACTCTTTTCTTCCATTAGCTGTAGTTTAAGAGGCATTTCCTAATGTGTTTTTAGGAATACCTTTAATGGTGTAAATAATTGAAAAATTTTAAGTGGATCAAACTAGAACACTTTCTCTTGATGTAGAAAAAAAATTAAGATTGTATTTCATTTATTTTAGCAAAAGAGACGACAAGAAATTGAACAGAAACTTGAAGTGCAGGCAGAAGAAGAGAGAAAGCAAGTTGAAAATGAGAGGCGAGAGCTGTTTGAAGAAAGACGTGCTAAACAGACAGAGCTGCGGTTATTGGAGCAAAAGGTTGAGCTTGCTCAGTTGGTGAGTTTTTGTTTTGTTCTTGATCTTTCTCTTGTTTGAACTATTCTTGTGTATCTCAGCGTTATTTTCTTTTCATTTCTCAGCAAGAAGAATGGAATGAACATAATGCTAAAATAATAAAATACATAAGAACAAAGACAAAACCTCATCTATTCTACATACCTGGCAGAATGTGTCCTGCTACGCAGAAGCTGATGGATGAGTCACAGAAAAAGATGAATGGTATGTGGTCTTTGTGATACAAAAGTCCTTGTTCTTGCCTCCCTTTTTTGCCATACAAATTTATTTTAAGTCTCTGCTTAAATACATGAATGTCATGCTTAGGACAAACTATATTCTTACATGGGTGTTCATCATAAGTGGAAATTACTCTTTCAGTGACTTATTTTTATATTGAATGGGATTTGATTCTCTTACAAGAAGTCAAAAGATGCATATGCATAATTTCAGAGGTATATGTTTAAAACAGTCCTTTATATTAGCTTTAGTACCCAGATGTATCCAAGTGCAGCAACTTCATTTTTGAAAAGGCAGAGTCTGTGAAGACGCAAGGAGCTGCAGGTGTTTACAAAGCATTTGAGAAGTATTTTCTTAAGCATAGCATCAGAACTTTGTGATGATTTTTTTTACCTCAATGTGTGTTCATTTCTGTTTCACAGGATGACTATATTTTTCTTTTGGAGAACAATTTAAAATGCTCCGATTGATGGTAGTCTTACTGTTCTTTTTTTATTAAACTAAGAATGTATTGGTTTGTTTTTTTCTTAGGTGCTTTTCTTCATTTTGTGGGGTTGGGGGGTAAGAGAAGATAGCTCACCTGTCTGGATAGCTTACAGTAATTAAGCTTTCTTAATACCTAGCTAGCTTTTTGCTTATTTTTACTGTCTTTTGTTTGCCTTAAGAAGTATAACCTTAATAGGTAAATACCGGGAAATTAAGGTATTATTTTGATATACTGTTGGTTGGTTTGATTTTAATGAATTAAAAAAGTTTTTGTTAGCTTAGATGTAGGGCTTTACTGTTCGAATACTCAGCTGAGCTTACTTCCCCTTTGCTTTGTTTTCTTAAGGTAACTAGCAGTCTTTTTCATTATGCATGAATGGCTTGCTACTTCAGAAGGGACAAGGTTGCAGTATTTATAAGTTGGACAATTTGATAACTTACTAGCTCATAGTTAAAGGGTAAGTAGACTTCAGTGTCCATAGATTGTCTTAACTATTATTTATGCGTTTATTCCCTAGCGCTCTTTGAAAGCAGGAGAAATGAATTTGCAGAGCAGATTAACAAAATGGAGGCCAGACCCAGAAGACAATCTGTGAAGGAAAAAGAACATCAGGAGGTGCAGAATGAAGAAAAGAAGGAAGAACAGAACAAGGAGCAGGAAGAGGGTAAGGTGGCTCAGCAGGTGGAAGAGATGGAGACAGGTAATCAGCACAATGACGTAGAAATGGAGGAGGTAGGGGAGGAAAAGGGAAAAATAGGTTCAGGTTCAGGGCATAGCGATGCAGAAAAAGAACAGGAAGAGGATGAGCAGAAACATGACATGGAGATGAAAGTAGAAGAGCCTACTGAGGTGAGGGAGAATGACAAGCAACAGGATGGTCAGCATGAGGAGGTCACAGTTGTAAAAGAGGAAAGCGAAAACATTCAGCCTGTGGATAATGAGCAGGATGTGGCTGAAATGAATGAGGCAGATAGTGTAGAACCTGTAGAAAATGAAAATGGCAAAGAAATAGAGCCAGAAACAGAGTGTGATGCTCAGCCAGAAAAAGTGTGTAATGTTCCTTCTCCCAAGAAGGAGAAAGGTATCAAAACAGACAATAATGCTGAACTGGAAGAAACACAGGAGAAAACACCTGAAGCTCAGACAGAATCTGTGGCTGAGGCTCTATCTCAGCCGCAGTCTGTGCCACTAGCACAATCACCTCAGTTGTCTCAGTCCACTCAGGATACAGAGCCCCAGACAGACAAGGATGAAAATGCTGTGGTGTCTGTAAAGGTGGTTGAAGCCCAGGCAGAGCAGAATCAGACAGCGAGTGCAGAAAGTAAGAGTAAGACTAGGAGTAGAAGCAGGGGTAGGGCAGGGAACAAAACTGGTCATACCCGTAGCAGCAGCAGCAGTAGCAGTAGCACTTCAAGCAGTACTACCAGTGCAAGTAGTTCCAGCACTGGCAGCAGTTCCAGTCGGAGCAGCTCCACCAGCAGCAGCACTACAAGTGGGAGTACGAGCAGGGACAGTAGCAGCAGCAGCTCTAGCAGTAGTGAGAGTAGAAGTCGAAGCCGAGGCAGAGGGCATAACAGAGATAGAAAACGCAGAAGGAGCACAGACAGGAAGAGAAGGGATGCTTCGGGAGTAGATAGAAGTCACAAGTCCTCAAAAGGTGGTGGTAGAGATACTAAAAGCTCAAAGGATAAAAGTTCGAGGTCTGACAGAAAGAGATCTATATCAGAAAGTAGTCGGTCAGGCAAGAGAACTTCACGGAGCGAAAGAGACCGTAAATCAGACAGGAAAGACAAAAGGCGTTAACAGAAGAGACCAAGCTTCCTTAGCCTAATCTTTGCAGCAGAAGATTATTTGAGTGAAAGGATTCCTTGTAAGGAGGAAGAGAAGGCTGCCTTAAGAATTGCATGCTGTAAAAAATCTTTTGGAAAAATGCAGACTGTTTACCAGGCATTCTTGTACTTTTTACATAATTTTGTAAAAGGTTACTTACCAAAATTGTGTGAAGTTCCTGAAAATGTAAAAATAAAAGATTAACACTCCTTTGCATCTTTTTTTTTAAATAGCCTGTACTCATTAAGATCCTCTGTATATTTTAATAGGTAAACCTTTAAAGTAGATGTGATAATTTCTTCTGTATCATACACTTTTTTTGTAGAAATAAATGTGCATTTTAAATAAATTGTTTGAGATGTCCTGTTGACAAATTCCCCTTTTTAGATTATACGTAGGAAGGCAGCATTGCAGGAAATATAAAAATTTGCCTTTCCCCTCTATTCCTTGCAAGAATGAGAATTTTAAGACCTAGTAAAGCAAATAATATCTCCAGTGCTGGGTAGGAAGGCAAAGTAATTGATTTGAACCTATACTTTTTGTTTTCTTCTGTAACTGCAAGCTCTTAGTCAAATCTGTCTGTCCTCCAGTTTTATGAAAATTTCCTATCCACAGGCAAGCAGTAATTAAATGGGAATATTAACACTGGCCAAGGTAGCTCAAGTCAGTCTGGAAAACCACTCTTACCTGCTTTCTGCAGGTGCTTTGGTAGTATTTGCATCTATGTTCTAGATATAGATAATCTCTTCAGTGATGATCCTTGTTTTGGTGGCCAGTGGAAGAACGACTTCAGCTTGCTTCTCAACCAGGATTCTTTTTGTTTTAGTTGCAGACTAATCTTTGATCCCTTCATACCACTAGGATTAATTAATTGCAGTGTTGGAGTTACCTGGGACTACCTAATACTAATGTTGTGTGCGTGCAAGAATGCTTTCTGAATGTATTTAATAAACCTAAGGTGGTAAAGTGTTATCCATGAAGGTGAATACTGTTTTTATATAATTTTGTATGGAAAACAATAACATCTGTTGCTTTGTTCTGTACATGTGCAAATAAATGTGGCTTTGTAGACTACTTACTCTCATTGCCTATGATCTTTTCTATTAACAGATGTATTACCTTAGTCTTTCTACATTTAAAGTATGAATTGTAATTGCAGGTGGCTGTACCTTACATGCTCTGTATCCAAAGTTATTCTTAAGGCTTTTTTGATTGTCTATTAACTGACTGTGAAACTGTAGTGCTATAATTTATGCTGTCTTGACAGGAAGAGAATTGTGTTAGCTGATACGCCAAATCACAGACCAGGAAATCCTGGAAAGATTTCAGTATGGAAGGACACGTAAGCTTGGTTTAGTGTACGAAATGCCAAATACACCCCATTTTTCTAGAAGGTAGTTGCCAAGTTCTAGCTTGGAGTGTGTCAGTTTTCATCTGAACTCAACCGTCGTGACAGATTTATGTGTTCTGAAATGCTCAATGTCATGACTTCAAGAAATGTGTCTAGTAAGGGATGGAGTGCAGCACAAATAGGCAGTGGGAAAATACAGGCTTCCCCTTTCTCAAGGAATTCAGATTCTTCAGTCCATTTGCTACTTCAGTATCCTATCTGCCTCTGTCTCTCTACAACAGAGTAATTTTTATTCTTGTCAGTACTTTCCAACAATGTTTCTTTCCCTTTAGGGAATCGTGGTTTAATGTGGTGTCTTTTTTGAAGGGCAAACAAAAGTTCAAATGCCTTATTGAAGATGTTAAACAATGTTCTACCAAAAGAAACTTAATACTGAATACTGAACTTAATGCTGAGTAAATGTTACTGGTCTACATGCTTTGACTAATTTCAGGTTTCAGATTGCCTCTGGAAGCCATTTTAGCTTTTTCAATTAATTACGCTTTTTTTGTAACGTTGAATAATTTTAACATTTTGAGCTTGTGTGATTCACTGCTGTAGTGCATTTACTGCACAGGTTTAAATGACTGGTACTGGAGTCAGGGTGCAGATCTGACCACTGTTTCAGAGCAACACATTAACAGGGTTTATAAAAACAATAGGATGGTGGGTCCCCTCACTGAACTAAAGACTGGATTGATTATGTTGTTTCAGGTTATATTCCCAGCTGTAATGTATTTTTGATTGTGAAAATACAGCAGCTTTGTTGCTACATATGAAGCTGGTGATGTAATTGATATTTAATGTTTGTTAAAAGAAACTTACTACCATTGTTAAGCAGTGCCATTAATTGTTAGCATTTCTAAATCTAAGCAACTCAGTGTAACATGAATGTCAGTGTGTGATAACTTTGACGTTTTCTAAAAGCTAAATATTCCAATCAATATTCCACTACAGAAATAGTGTAAGATGGCAATGTACCATTAGCACCATAAAGCAGTGGTGTGTCTAGTAATTGTTATATTTTCCTTCAAGGTCCCCTCCTCTTATCCTGAAATAATATCAGAGCTGTGGGTAGGAATGAGACCATGAGAATAGCTGACAACTTCAGGACTAAATTTGATGGAACAGTTTGTATTTTCTATGTATTTAGTGCAGATAGCATAGAGGTAGGAAATGACTGAAACACTTTCTTATCCCTTCCCCACAATGGTGAGTGGAGATCAAAGGAAAAATGCCTTGTTCCCTTTTCACTCAAGTGGACAAAGGAACAGTAGTTTTTCCCCTTTTCTAAGAATGAAGTGGAGATGCCTTATGTGAGTAGGGAACATACCATGTATGCTCTATGCCTGTCTTTTGAAATGTTTCCCTTCACATGGTCCCTTCTAGCTTTCAGTATAGTTTAAGAAGGCAGTTGGTGCTTTGGTTGTTTTAGAACCTCTATACTATGCACTGAACCCAAACCATTACTTACTGATTTTTTCTTCAGTCCTGATGCACAGATAAGCCGGAATTCTTCAAGAATGAGTTTTTCCACAATGCTCCACTTGGAGTTCTTGTCAGAGTAGATGTTACACACATTGTAACATCAGTGAATATAAGCTGAAACATGACTATGGGTAGAAGGCATACTTCTTCAAATTCCTGTTCTTTAGGGTGATGTCTTTGTGTTTGGAACAGCCTCTTTATATTTTATTCAAAGGAAACCTGAACATAATTTTTCTGCAGACAGTAGGTAATAGAGAACTGAACAACCCCCCTCCAACAAAATTAATTTCAAAACCAGTAAATTTACAAATAGATTTCTGGAAAATCTTTGATTTCTTGGGAAAGTAATAGTCTTGTGATTAGGCCCCAGATATAAGATTCAGGTTCAGCTGCTGATTTTATAGCAATTACTGTGGTACAACAGGGTAAACATACTCATTTAGTGTATGTCAAAGATCTTCAAAATGAGCTTGCCTGGTCAAAGAACAATTTCTCTGAGAGTACATGTATTTATGATGGGATCAAATGCTGCAGCAGTGGTGCATTAGTAACGTGTAGAGATCTGTGTTATGGAGGATGTTCAGTCTTGGGTTTTTTCCTCTCCTGGTTCAGGCAGTTTTTATTACATGACAGTATTCTATTACATGGCAAAATGTGAGGTGTTCAAAGCCTGGAAATGTGTTCTCAAGAGTCAAAGTAATAAAGTCACAACTTCCATGATTTTTTTGAAATGCACTGTCAGTTGTCATGTTTGTAACTGTCTTTGTAATAGACAAGCAACAGTGGCGTTTTCTTGCTACTTGTTATTCTGGTTGAAAAAGTTGGTTTAGGTCTGGGTGATGAATGACTGTTACCTGCTTAGATTTGTCTAACTGGAAGAGTGAATTAGTGGTATTTCCTCTTACTTATTTCTTAAAAGATACTTGTTTAAAGAAACAAATTTTGCTGACATGACATTTACTAAATGTACAAGTCAATTTGTATTTTCATTCAAATATCCAAAGTTAAGAGAACTCTATTGTTAAAAGTGCTTTAGCCATGGACTGTAATCTTCCACATATTGTACAATATTCTACACTGTGGAACTCTGTATTCTGTGTGGAGTCCTTTGGTGCTACCATAATAGTACAGCCAAAGCTGTATATTCTGTTCTTAGTATGAAATAGATATTAGGATAACTGCTACCAACTTCTGATGTGCTTTGATCTTTATTATCAGTGCAGATACTGAATAGTCTAGGAAATGTAGCATCTTCACTTCTATAAAGCCATGCCTTAAAAGAGCCATCCAGTGTGCCATACTACTCAGATTATTTCAATTACTCCATTAATTCTGATCCTTCTTTGAATTCCAGTATGCTTTAAGAGATGTCTGCCTTTCTGCTTCAGTAGTTACAGTTACTAAGGTGTCATTGCAAATAAAAATAGTTCCATTCTAATGAAAGTTATTGGAAGTAGATGTTTTTCATTGTTGTTGTTTGTCTTTGTATGTGCAATAGTACTCACATTCATTGCTTCAGTTCTCCAGAACAGAAATTAACTGAAGTCTCACTCGATCTGCTATAAAGCTTTCAACTTTGTCCTTTGGAATTTAGCTGTAATAAACTCCATGAATCTTTGACTTCAGTTCAAAGGTGATTAGAAGTCATGCTTGATAGCCTATGCTATGTATAGGATTTGCACCCAAAGGATTTACTAGTGAAGTTACTAGAGGAACAAATAACATAGAACAGAGATCAGAGCAGTGTTTGTCAGCACTTAAGCCTTGAAGAAGGCTTGTGGAGACTAAGCAACACAATGAGCAGTGCCTAGAATAACTTGAAAATTTCAAATGTAGTTTTAACTGAGTAGCTGAGATTTTTATCTCCATGTAAATACTAGGACTAAGTTTGGTATCTATATAAAACTGAAGTCAGTGCCATTTTCAGAGGTATTTTCACAAATACAATAATATTGTACAGACCTCAAGGTGTGGGTCTGATTGTTCTCCCCCACAAACCTACTTAAGTATGTAAATTTAGATGTCAGAATACCTCACTTTTCCTTTTTTAGGTGAATGGGCTCCGTGTTGCCAGGCTCAAAAAGGGACTGTTAACCTATCTAGGCCCATTGTTGGGTTTTGTCCCATATTCTATAGTTGGTGTGCAACGCTCTGAAAGACTTCTGACCAGTTGGATAAAAATGTCCTTTTTTTCCTTTTTTTCTTCTTTTTTTTTTTTTAATTTGTACAACACTAAGAACATAGAGAGTCCTTCCAATATAAATTACTTGTATATTCTTTCTCACCAATCTGTTTTATAGAGACTTGGGAATGAAAAAAAATGGGGCAGCATTAAAGTTAGTCAGGAGTGACAGGGGGTGCTGATCTGCAGTGTATTCCTTGGTGCTCTGTGGTGGATTACCTAACAGCAGAGACAGCTGGTGTGACAGGTCACAGGATAGGCTGCCTGACTATCAGCTCATGTGGCAAAGGAAGGGGCCAAAGTGTTAGATTGCAAGTGGGGGACATGTTGTTTCTGTGAAGTTTCTGTTTGCAGGCCACTGCTGGTTAAGGTGACCCTGGCTCACTTGGTGACCTTTTTTGCTGGCTCTGTAGATCAGGCTGAGCACCAGTGTCTGGCAGGTTTGAGTTGTGGAGCAGAAGGAAACTGTGCTGCAAGTAGGATACAGCTTAGGTTTGTGGAAAGAGAATACAGTGACCTCTGCATGAGTCATACTCAGGACTGAAGGAGGGACAGGTTTACTAGGAGCCATATGACTGCAATGATCAGGTTGGGAAGTAATGCAGCTTCTTGGGGTGCTATCAAGAAGGCAGGGAGAAGAGGCTCCCTCATGCAGGACAGTGGGAAAGAAAAAGTGAAGGTTTTTTATAGGTTAATAAGATGTTGCATTTAGGTCACCAAAGAAATGTGGGACAATGATATGAAACGTTTGAAGCAAAGCCTGCTTCTGATGCAAACAAAGAAGGTGGAGACTTTTTCTTTACAAGTAGTCACATGTAAAAGATAATGAGTACAAAATTCAGAGGAGATTCTGATTAGACAGAAGAGGAAAATATTTCACAGTGAGAGCAATTAGCCATGGGAACATTCTCCCCATAAAGTGGTGGATGCCCAAATGTTTTGACACTTCTAAGATTCATGTAGACCATCTTGTTTAGACCATGCTTTTACCAAGAAAAGTTGGACAAGATAAACCTTAAGGCCCCCTCCTAACCTGGTATTCTGATTCTCTGCAAACTTTCATTTATAGCAAAACTTTGTGCCTGTATTACTATTGTATGTCTCCCTGCATAATTACTACTTTAAAGCATAACATATTTGAGAAAAAAATATTTATAACCATATATTGGATAATAGGTTGCTAAGAAACAGGGTACTCTTTAAAAAGCAGGGCATGTCATTCACTTAGCTTTGCTGTATTGCTCTGTGATACATGATGCAGAGATAGCATATGGATTTTCTAGTTGTCTTACAAGCCTGAGAACTGCCAGGCACCTTTAAGACTTTGAAGCCAAGTATGCATTCCCCATGCTCAAGGATGGACTGTACTTAGATGTAGTTAATGAGAAAGCTCAAAAAGAATATGTGGAAAACATTTCTGTCCTAAGTTCCCAATGACCAGCTATAAATTATCTAAAATATATCAGTGCATAGAAAAAAAAGTAGTTTATTAAAGAAACAATCAAACAAATAAAAAAAGCTAGAACACTGTCAGTAGCTAGGTTAGCATTGATGCAAATCAATATTAGCATAAAATTGATAGTTCATCTGTCATGTAAAGGATATAGAGATTGACAGAAAATCATGACCTCTGCATTCCAGCTGGACGTTAGAGATCAGAGGGTCTGAATGTGGCTGGGCTTGATTTATGATTATAATCAATTTGGCACTATAGGTCTAGTTGTGTTCAATAAGAACTTCCACAAGCCCAGATTCACAAATAGTCCCATTTACCAATCCAAAACTACAGGGCAAGCTGTGCTCAGTAAGAACCTTTACTGTCCCAGATTCACACATAGCACACAGAGTTTGGTTTACTGAAACAACAGAAACTTGGAATTGCTGTTGATAAACAGCACTAGATGTGACAGAGCTCTAACAATAACAATAATATTGTGTTAGCCTGGGTAATAACAATAATCCTACGCAGAAGCTTACCAAGCAGGCATCTCTGCTTGTGAAGAGAGTAACCCTGACTCTGAGATCTTTTTTGGTCTTTCACTAAGTACATGAAAATTCTATCCAGCTTACATACAGCCCCATCTTACTCTCCTCCTCCTTCTTTACACATAGCATAATCTAGGTGGAGGATTGAGTAGTATAGGCATGTACGTGGTAGCATGTACTTCAATAATCTTATTAGCATACTCAGGGGGTGTGCTTTAATATTTAAATATTTAAACCCTTACTCAGGCAAAAGTTACTTTTTTGGCCCTGTGTCCTTCAAAGCTCTAGTCATATGACTTTGTTCTGTTCTGTTCAGCTCTTCAGAGCCAAAACAGGACCATCCTATCTTCACAGGGCCTCCTCCAGCCCACTCATCCTTTCTTGACGTCAGCTATGCAGAAATCCATCTGCAAAGATAATGTAGAAGGAATGTGGTGTAGGCTGTAGACAGTAGTCTTAGACCTTGCCAGGCTTCTTGGTCATCAAACTACACCATCTTAAAATAAGATTAAAGAGGTACATTAAAAATGCATTCATAATCCAGAAATAATCCTAATACAACTGCTGTTGAATTTCCCCGGCACAATCTTGTACAAACTCAGTACAGAAGAATCTATCTGATAGAGGCTAAATTTTGATTTCACCAGAACTACTTTCTTTGTATTCAAAACATCAGCCTAGCTATCAGAACATAGTTAATTATTAATGCATGTGTATAATCAGGACACCTGACTCTGCAGATTGTTAGCAGGTTAGCATAGTGTGCTTCTGTTTAAGCAGATCACAGAAGGAAAATAGGATTGAAGGTTTACTTGCAATGTTTTGTTAGGCTAAGAAAAATGTAGAATATTCTTGCTAACTGCACATCAATGCAGTTTCCACAGTTTCAGTGCATTCTGGATGGAATCTAAAATGTCAAGAATCTTGGATCAGAGAATTCTGTTGTTAGTAATCTCATTTTCAGCAAGTGTGCAGAGTACAAAGGTACTTTCAAAATGGAAGAAGTGTGGTGATCCGGAATGTGAGAGTAAGTAAAAATTTGTTTTTTTCAAAGGGAGTCTGTGGTGTATATGCAGCTATTAGAAATCATAATGTCGAAATTAGCAATGAAACAAACTGAAAATGAGTAGCCATAGAAAATGTTTGTTGTTAAGCTTAAGAGCAATAGGCTTGAAATTTTAAAATATAAAGAGAAAAAAAAGACTTGCTGGATTGTTGTGTAAGGTTATACAGACCAAAGTTCAGTAAAAATACTTTTGAATAGCTAGTTCTCCTCAGGTATTCCCAAAATAGGCAGTATAAAACAGCTTTAAAGTGTTTTTAACTAATTCTTAACAGGTACAAAATAAAATAAACAAAATATAAATAAAATTAAAATGGTAGGATATAAACTGAGAAAGAAGACTGAAAGAAAGAAAGAAAGAAAACTGAGAAAGAAAGAGAAAGAAAATCATGTGTTTATAGTACATTCATAGCCCATTCTACAGAACTTGGATTTTTTCCCACCAGCAAACTGGTTTGGGATTTCTTTTTCAATCCTTCTTATAAAACACTCAGTTAATATTTCCTCTTTACCTATTTTTTCTTCTTCAACATGAAGTAAGTGCTGTAACTATTTATGTGGTTCTCAAATAGTAAATAACTCTGCAGGAGGCAGAGCCACTGAATCACAGGTGGACAAATAATGTCCTGTTTACTATCCACTGATTACCATTGTGAAACTGTCATAATCATATTTGAAGCTGTTTCTAAGCTGTTTCCATTGGTTTGGCAGACTTAAGTGTTATATTTTCAATGTATTTTCAATCTTCCATTTCCCCTTAAGTGGGAGAGACCTTAGATTTCCTCTGATGATGGATTTCTATTTTCTTGTGGAGCCATACCAGCTTCAGTAGGTTTTGGATGTTCAGAGATGTCTATCTTTGTGGAACAGCATGTGAAATGGGCTCCAAACAGACCAGAGCACATCAGTAGTGGTTTCTGTGGGGAGACTGGGGTGGAGACAAAGAAAACTTAAAGTAATTCTAACTGAATTGGAAACTTTAATTTTAACATGTTTAAGGTTCATATTCCTAAAATTTACATATTTTCATCATAAGATAAATGTATTCAAAAAGAGAACAAAATCCCTGAAATAATTACTAGATCTAACTTAGAATTTCTAAAATACAAAATTATAAATATGCCTGGGAAACACTTTTTAGCTATTTAGCCTAAATAAATGTTAATGTTAAATTAATTACTTTAGTAATTGAATTTGCTAATCCTGCACACATCCTTTCTATTTAAGCATTGAAACCTTGGCTAAACAAGCACTGAAAAATGTCCATATAGGACGAGAGGTTTTCCCTTTGATGTCTGAAGTACATGGGAAAGAAAACAAGACAGGGCTGCTTTTTGCATTAGTTGATTTCCAATTGATGATATAAATAGATTAGTATTGTAACAAAGCACATACATAAAAATGTTTGCTACTGCAATTCATCAGTATTTGATGTATATCAGATTTCTTCAGTAACGTGACTTCAGACAAAATGGATGCTGTATTTATTTCTTTCCACATATCATTCCAGAGGCAATGAGCCGAGTTCAAGCCACTACTGACTACTTAGGGCCCGATTGCCGGTATCTTAACTTCAAAACAGGGGAGGAGATCATCGTGTACTCCAAACTTTCAAGGGAAAATGAAAACTTGTGGACAGGGAGTGTAAGTACTTCAAGCTGAAAGACTCTCCCCATAAATATTTGAGATAAAGTAATAGCATAACAACCACAGTCTACTTGCTTCTAAGGATCTTCTATCTCTTTTGGAATATTAACCAGTCATGGAGGAATACAGCATTTGGGAGATGGGTCACTGTTACCATCCTTATACAGAAAGAGAAAATCAGATCTTGGCAAAGATCACTCATAGAGAAACAAAGTCAAGATCTGAATAGAAGTTTTTTGTTTCCTTCACTTTACTATTTGGCTGTAATGATTTAATCTGGTTCCCTTGAAAACATTCAGATCTATCAGGTCAGGTTGCTCCTACCTACTGGTCTGTGGGTAAGACATCCAGTATTGGGACCTGACTTCACAGTTCAGTGCTTGAGGAAAGCTCCCAGGGAAGTTATCATGCATATTTAATGACTTGGAACAAGTGTCAATGAAATAACGACAGTCATTTAAGAAGGAATGGACGCATTGATCCAAATCAAGTTTTACTGCTAGTAAAACCATGTAAATGCTTCAAAACTACAAGACATTAGTACATTTTTGGGTGGTTTTTTTTTTCTGTAAATAATAGGTCACATGTATTGTTTAACAGTGAAATTCTGTCTTCCTTTTTTTTCATCCAAGAGTATATTCACAGGTACCTCACTATTCTTTGCTTTCCAAGGTGTATCCCTCCTTTAAAGGCTACATGCAATGGCTTGATGTAAAGACAGCTGTGGGTTTTGGCCAGAGGGACTTGATTCTTCTGGGCCCTATCATTAACTTATTTTCTGCAGTGTTGCCATCTTCATTGTAATTTTCTCTTGAGGTGCAGCTAGTCTCATGTCTGAATTTCATATCCTACTTTTCTTGTAACTTAATATGGATCAGTACTTATTAAGGCATGACATTTTTCCCATTTGAGACAATGGGAAATTTGCAGTCCATTTTAGTAGGAGCTGGCTGTGACCATCAGTGCACACAGCACTGTCTTCAGCTGAAGCAGCTTTAAGGCTACTGCTCTGGTACTGCACAAACACATATTCATAAAAATAATACAGAATATAATAGTATAGAGTAATATATTTCCCTTTGCTTTCTGAAATGGCAAGGGGAACACTTCCATGAAGGAAAAAGAAACCAATCTTTTGACAAAACAGAATTAAGGAGATAGGGGGCTGTTCTAGAAGCTTATTGTTCAGCCATACTTTTCCAGCACATGTGCAAATACCTCACATATATATCACTGAAGTTTAAATGCTCTTACTAGTCTTATATTTTTTACAGAAAGGAAAGGATTTTGGATATTTCCCAAGAGATGCTGTGAAGGTTGAGGAAGATTTAATTGGAGAAGAAGTTGAAGTGCTCACTAAGGTAAACCAACATCACCAGATTTTCCAATGTAGTTTACAACAATTAAAAATCTATTATCCAGTTAGAAACGTAACTATTGATGGATATTTTATTTCAGATTATTCAAAACATGTTTTTATAATTGTTCCAGTTGCATGTTTATTGTTCTCTAAAATAATTTCTATAATTAAAGATACAGAATCCTTAGGAATAATATAATTAATTACAGTTCTTTGTGTAAAGTTATAACAGAAAGAACAACAATATATTTTGCTATGCCAGATGGTGATATAGAAAATTACACATTAGAACACCTTAAAAATTAATATTATTCTTTTAGGAAACTGATTTCCTTTGTCTTCATGAAGATAAGTACACTTTTGAAAACGAAGATAAGACATTACATGATCACAACCAAGAAAGTGAATATTCATTGTCTGATGCAGAATCAAAGCTGCATGAAAACAAACTCTTAAAATATACAAGAGACCCCATACAAAATGAAGAAAGAACTGAATTCGTTTATGAAAATGACTCAGAGGAATCTCGCATTCAGGAGTCTGTAAACAAAAAGTTGGTTCATAAAGATGATACTGAAGAGCCACAAATGCAAAACAGTCTCCCAGGAGAACCTGTTCAAACTCAGTCTAGTTGGATTTCAAGATGGTTCACCACAGAAAGTGAAAATGATGAAGAGCCCTTAAAAGTTGTTACTGAATCTTCAGAAGCAGATAAGTACCAAGGCAGAAAAATAGAGGAAGCAGCTGAAAATGATTTACAGGAGTCAAATGAGAAGGAGGAACAAGAACCCCCCGCATCTGGTTGGTTTCAAGGTGGACTGACAAGCTTTCTGTATTTTGGTGAAAAGAATGAAGATGTTGATTTGGCATCAGAAGAAAATGATCCACAAAACCATGATGTCTCTGGTGTGCCTGAGCATTCTAGTACTGAACAGGAAACAACAGTCACTGAGGTATTGTCAGAAGAAGAAAAGAGTGGAAGCCAAGAATCCCAATCAAATTGGTTTAATTTGGGTTTAAGTAATGTACTTAATTTTGGCCATGCTGAGGAAGCTACAATAGCTACAGAGGACCAGAGAAGCAGAGAAACAACAGATCAAGCAAATGAGAATAAGGAAGAGCAGACTTTAGTCCAGAAAGAATTACATATGGGCAAAGAATCAAAGGAAATAGTGAATGCGGTGACAGATGAAGATGAGAATTATGCACAAGAAACAACAGATTCAAACAGTAACAGGCCAAACCCTGGGGAGATACCAGCATGTGCACATACTCTTAATGACACCAAAACCACCTCAAATAGCACAGAATCATCTCTTGATACACTAACACGTGACAAAGAGAAGCCAACTGAACTTTACAGTTCAGAAGAAGACTTGGTATCAGAAAGCCAACTCCTGAGAAATACTGAAGCTGAAAAGAAAAACCAGGAGTCAGGAAGCAGACGTGGCCAATCAGGTTGGTATACAAATATCTATACTAGTTTTATTAATTATAATATGGACAAACATGATAACCAGCAGGAACATGAATCAAATATCTTGTTCTCATGAGCCCCTCCAAACTGTGATCCCTCAGATATAAAAAATATATGAGAAAAGCCTGAAATATCTGAAGAACAAGGCCATTGCTTCTCTTTTAGTCATTTTGAGGACATATAGAAGTCTCTAAGTTCAACAGCCAAAGAAGGGCAAGTGCACATTATGGAGAACTACCAGCAACTGCAAATAATCATCTGGGCATCAAGAAGACCTCATGTGACAGTGAACCGAGTCTTAGTCTGAACACATCCAAAAAAGACAAACTAGCCAAAGATTATGGTGCAGAAAAAATTCAGCATCCAAAAGCCATTTCAAAATGGATAGTACTGTAAAAGATGAAAATCACAAATCAGAGAATAAAAGTGTCACACAGGGTTTTTAAGAAAACATCAAATATTTCAGTCAGGACATTTTTAATGATGAACATCATCAGAAATATGGGGAGTCCCAAGAACTGACTCCAGACCAACCCTTCTCTCCTCACCTCTCATCGAATGGCCTCAGTTTAACAGGTACCAAAATTCCCAAAGAAACTGGCCATTTGGAAAAATAAGGAGTTTCAGAATGGAAGGTAAAAACTGCTAGCTGAGAAGAACTAAGCTTCCATAATAAAGAAAGGCCTTGGTAAGCCTTGATAAAATACCACAGGGCAAAGAAACTGAAGGCACTTCAAATCAGAAGGTTAAACATAGTGTATCAGGTAACAGTAACACAAATACCTCCACAGAAAATGATCTTTCCTCCTTGGCTGGCAGTGCAAAGTAACAAACAGGGCAGTGGAGAAAAAACTTCAACAAAATGTACCAAATGAGTAGAAGATTGGACAACTCTTGATGATCTTGCTAATAGCTTGTCAGAGAGAAGTAATAAACTGAACAAATTCTTATAAATGTGCAACATCACCAGGAAGGTGGAGGAGAAGTAAAATGGGAAGATTCATGTTCCCAGAATCAGTTTATGGTACCAGAAAATGGACAGTCTTAATCTAGATCTCAGGAAGAAATATAAAAATCACCTGTGATATAGTAAAACAAAATATTAATCTGCATCCTCAGATTTAGTCCAGTCAATTCAAACCACCATGACAGTGCAAGATGCAAAAGCATAGAAAATTAATCTGAGTTTTGAAAGGCATACTACTTCAAAAGGCAAAATAATACCAGTCTTCAGCTGAATTCATGTCCAAAAAGTATTTGTAAAGAAAATTTATTGAGAATAAAAGTCACAGTCATGTGATATAAGTCTGACCAAGTGTAAACTTTTACCCTTGGAGCTCTCTAAAATAGAAGACATTTTTAAAGAAAAAAATTAGACAGCTAGTGTCTTCTGAAGCCATTTAAATAGAAAGCCAGATTGCTATTAAAAAAATTGGATTAATTAAATCCTGGCAACCTGGGATTGCTCATAAACCTGGTTGATAGAGTAGATGTTGAAAAAGAAGATGCTGTTGTAACTGAAAGGATGAGTAATGCTGAACAAAAAATTGCTGCTACTAAAACTAGTTAGAAGAAAAAAAAAAAAAAGATTCTGAAAATAAGAGTCAAAATCCAGAAATACAAATAATAGCAATTAAATTCTAACAAAAAGGATTTCAGTAGTATTTTTACTAGACAATCAGGGTTCTTTGCAAATATATTTAGTAAAACTAACAATTAACCCTGTCAAAAAAAGTCTAAGCAGATATGTTTGGTCAAAAAGCCCAAATGAAAATAGAAGTGACATTAGGACTAGTACACTTGAATACTACAGAACAATGAAAGTTGAAAGGAATCTGAACAATGTAAGATACTATTAAATATAGAGAAGGTGCACAAAAAACCAAAACCAGGCAGATATTGTATGATAAACAGATTTACCAAACCAAATAATTACATTTCAACTTTTTTTTTTTTTTTTAAGTAAAACAAGATGTTAAGCAACCCTTAGAGTATCTCTGTGATGGAAGCAAACTGCTGCAGTAGCACCAGCAATTTGAAAAGATTCATAGTGAAATCACAGCTTCCTCAACTAAAGATAATGCTATGTGGAGGGAACAGGTCATTATGTCGGCACAAAAGGGGCCCAATTTGGACACTGAGCAGGAAAAATATACAGAAAAAAGGAATGTTCTTCTAGAGCTGCCAGAGCTTTTGTCTGCTGTAACAATTAAGTGTGCTGCCCAAACTGCAGCTAAAGTTACTAGAGTAATGTTTCACTAACAGTGATTTAGCAAGAACAAAATATCCTTTGTTGGCAAAAATAAAAGCACAACAGATGGAACACTGTCTCCTTCTGGTGATTTAAAATGAAGAGGTAATGAGCCTAACTCATACCAGTTATGGACTGATTTATGATATTTTGAGGATCTGATAACACAAGTTGAGTTAATATAATGGTAACAGTTTTAGAGCAAATTTCTTGCCTTGAACTACTGGACTACTTCTGATGTGTATCTTGGGCCAGTACTGTCTTGAAGCATATGATTAAATTAAACAATCTGTAACTTTTTCTTTGCACGGTGTGGGTTGTTTTGCAAGCAGTATTTTATTGGCTTCAGGCAATTTACTCCAAGTCACTAAAACTGAGGCAGCCAGGTGCCTTCAGTCATACTTCTACATGAACATGCCTGTGGTTTCTTGTATTTTGCAGGGAAGCTTGGTATTTTGCAATTTGTTAATCTTTAATCCTACATGATACTTTTAACTGTTCTCGCTCTAAAGCTTACCCCACTTGTATTTGGATATAAGAAAGAGACCTACTAATCCTGACCAGGGAATCTACAAACTAACTATCAAAACCAAACATATTTTTCCCTGAACACTTGTTTTTTAATTACTTTACTACAATGTAAGTTTTGCTTAAAGCCCTCTCCTTCAAATTCTGAGATCATTGTTTGTACAGTGTTTCTTAAGTCAAACATCTCTAGCACATTTAGGCTGGTGTTGGGCTTTAAGTTGAGGAAAATAAAAACAAAAAAAATTAATATCTCTGTAGAGGTTAATATCTTATAGGAGTAAGATGAATCCTCTAAAAGTAACCATGATTTCCCTTCACAATTATGTGCAGGAGTAGGCAGAAGGCTACTAGAAGAAACACCAGAAAAGGAGCATGAAATGTATGTAGCTGTGGACAGTGACCATGACAGTGACCAAGATTCAAAAGCAGCAGCCATTGCTTCAGTAAATTCTGAAACAAAAATGGACACTTCAGAATCTGACTCTCAAGCTGATGTCAAAATGTCTTTCTCTGATGCCATCCAGAACTACATTCCGAGTAATGGTAAGTGCTAAGTTTGATGATTTTAAGGGAAATAAATTTGCAATCTTAAAAAAAAAAGCAAAACAAAAAACAATGAATCCAGTTGGAATTATATGAAGTTGACAATAGTAATGTAAAACCTTGTTTTATTCCTTATGATCAAACCAGAAGGAGGCTGGATACATCAGATACTCCTGTGCTTGAATGCTCTTGAGTTCAGAGAAACTATAAAAACTGCATCGAAAGCAGTGATCATTATCCTCGAAACGGTAAGAATTCTTTTTGTGATATAACATTGACATTAGTGCAAATTTAAGCCAGCTACAAGTTATGTTCTGCAATGAAACTCCTAAAAAAAAAAAATCCCTTTAAATAAACCCTTTGCAGTTCCCTGCTTCCAGGGTTATCTGATGCCAAATGAGACAGAGCACAAGAAAATGATGTGAGGTCAGCTGCTCATCATCTGCCTCTTTGCAGTGCAGAATCTGATGAACTTAGGGTCTGAGGATTTGGGGTTTTGTTTTGTGGGCTTTTTTAACAGCCAGGAAACACCTGAGTGGTGTTTTTAACTTTATGTTTGGTTTTTTTTCTTTTTTTTTTTCTTTTTTTTTTTTTAATGAAACTAATAGCTCCCTCTAGTTCTCAGAATAGTACTCATTAAATTTGCTTGGACTTAAAAAACTTGGCTTATGAAGACAAGTTCCCTTGTTTTTGAACAGTATTTTCAAAGCCTTGATTCACAAATCCTCCTCTCATTTGTAATTGCATGAAAGATACTTTTCTAAGCAAAATATATATATATAAAACATCAAAACATAGTGCAGAGTGAAGGTGAACCTTAAGGGGCACAACTGCACAAGAAACAACGCTGCCAGAGCACTTTGAGAAAAGGTAGCTGTCGCTGCACTGTCTCCTCTAAATAAAGGAGTACTGGCAGGTTAAGTGCCACTTGGTAAACCTCACTTCAGTGCTTTGGTTGAACTTCCTTTAGACTAGATAACTTAAGTTGAAGAACCACATAAATGTATTCCTGATTTCCAGTGTACGTATATAGAATATGGTTAAATTGTAGTTTAGGATGAGGAAAACTGAGGGGCCTTGTCCCTCGTGACTGACTGCAATTCACTGACAGCTCACTGCTACGTCCAAACTCGTACTATTCCATACAGCTAAAAAAGCTAAAAAAGGCTCTTCCACCTTCCACCTATCCTGGTCCATTAGGTGCTTTGCAGTGCAGTCGCTCACCTTGCGTTGAGAAAGTCGTTAGCACACGTTTTAAAAA
>VZRH01005865.1:1278132-1326933 GCA_013397555.1 Urocynchramus pylzowi | reverse complement strand
CCCGGGGCCGGCAGCGGCACGGCCGGGCTGTGGCCGGGGCTGCGGGACAGCGCCCGGCGCTACTGCGGGCTGGCCTGGGAAGGGCTGCGCTGGGTGAGTGACCCAGTGAGGCGGGGCTCGGCGCGGCCCCCGCGAGGGCCGGGGTCTTGTGCAGCGCTGCCGCTGAGGGGCTCGGGCAGGGGCGAAATCGAAATAAAGGCTTAACTGCACGGTACAGCTGTACCATGTTGTTAGGCACAACATGTGACGTGTTGTAAATGTGAGCCGCATGGAGCGTGTCATATCTTTGAGCAAATAGATCCGTTTACAAATGAAACGTGAGTGTATCGAAGTGTTTAAAATGTGTTAAATCACTGGTGTGTTCCGTATGTTATTTTAGTATGAGGTTGGTTGAACAGGTTTTTCTACCAAACAAGTTTTCTACCAGACAATCAAAAAGTACTTACTAATGTTACTAACGTTGATCCTTCCAGCAGTGAAATGTGTAATAGAACTCAAAAGAGAATTTTCCATAGTAAATTCTCAGTACCTGGAGAGGTCAACAAAAAGGCTGGAGAGGTANGGGGAGAGCCGGGCCCCGGCGGCTGCCAGCTGTGCCGCGCGCCCCCGGTACCGGCGGCAGCAGTGGTTCCTCCCTCCGTTCCCCCCGGNATTCTCAGTACCTGGAGAGGTCAACAAAAAGGCTGGAGAGGTACTTTTTACGAGGGCACGTAGTGATAGGATAACGGGGGATGGCTTTAAACTGGAGAGGATAAGTTTAGGTTAGATAGGAGAATGAAATTCTTTACTGTGGGGGTGATGAGGCACTGGAGCAATTTGTCCAGAGAAGCTGTGGATGCCCCATCTCTTGAAATGTTCATGGGCAGTCTGGATGGGGCTTTGGGGAATTAGGTCCAGTGGAAAGTGTTCTTGCCAGTGGCAGAGGGATTGAAACTAGATGATCTTTTAGATTCCTTTCAACCCAAATCATTCTGTGATTCTGTGATAATTAATAGTCTCAGAAAGAAAAGGTTTCAGAGTTTTATCTGTTGATTTTCATATCTTGTTGGAACTTCTTTGGCGTTTTTTTGCTTCACTTGGTAAATCTATCATTTAAAAATCAAATGCTTCTTTTAACTATTTTCTCAGAGTTTTGGAAAAAAAAAACATACAAGCCTTGGAGGTAAACAATGTCAACATGTAATGTCTGTTTCTGTTGACAATATTAATCTCTTTCTTTAGCTGAAGCTTTTTACTTTACTTTTCAGGCTGTGGCTTCCCTGCCTGAAGATATGAGACCTGGCCCTGATCTGTATGGCTTCCCGTGGGAAATAGTGATTTGTGCTGGCATTGTTGGAGCCTTGACAATTCTCTTGTTCCTGTACAGAAGTTATCAATCAGTAAGTGCTGTGCTTTAACCCCAGACAGCAGCTAAGCACCACACAGCCACTCTCTCACTCCCTCTGTCACGTTGGAATGAGGGAGAGAATCAGAGGACGAAAAGCTAGAAAACTCGTGGGTTGAGATGAAGGCAGTTTAATAGGAAAAGCAAAAGCAGTGCATGCAGCAAAGCAAAACAGAGAATTGATTCACTGCTTCCCATGGGCAGGCAGGTGTTCAGCTGTCTCCAAGAAAGCAGGGCTCCATGTGGAAGTTACTCTAGAGGACAAACTCCATCACTCCACACACCCCCCCTTCCTCCTCCTTCCCCTCAGCTTTATGTGCTGAGCATGATGCCAGCATGGTGTGGGTTATCCCTCTGGTCACTCCAGGTCAGCTGTCCCGTGTCCCCTCCCAGCTGCTTGTGAACCTGCAGCCTCCTTGTGGCTGAGGTGGGGTTGAAGCAGAAGAGGTCTTGACTCTGTGTGAGCACTGCTCAGCAATAACTACAACATTCATGTGTTTTCAGTGCTTTTCAGCACAAGTCCAAAATATAGTCCCCTACCAGCTACTGTGAAGAAAATTAACTCTATTCCAGACAAAACCAGCACAGAAAGCGTTCAAGTTACTTGCGGATTAATAGTTTGCACTGAGGTTGTTATCCTTCCTGTTCAAGATACCTAATGCTTCAGAGTTTTAAATCTATTGTGATTGAATTTAGAATATCTCTAAAAGAGAAATTGGGAAGTCTGTTTTGTCAGGATAATAAGTGTTTGGACATGTAGTGAGTGACTGTTGTAGAGGAAATGCAATGAAAGTCGCTGTAGTAAGGCTTCCTCTTTTCTTTTTAATTTCTACACCGGACTTTCAAAGTCAGCCCTTAAATTATTTTCACAGATACAGATGTCTTCCCTAGGGTGTATGTATTGCTGTGTGTATTGATATCTCTGTGACTAGCCTGGCCATAGCCAGAGCAGCTCAGGTCTTTCAAGGTAATTGTAAGCAAAAGCAATCCTCATGTTTTCCTGTCAAGGGAGGCATTTTAAAACTCTTTAGGCAGTGATGCCTGGATTCTGTTTATTGCAGCGCTGGAACCCTGAACCAATTTAACTGCATGCTCTTTGTGAGCACTAATCTGATGACTTTGAGAATTGCAGTACTGAAACCTTTCAATGCACAAATCAGATTATATTTTTGAGGTAATGCTTATCTTCTCTTGAGAGTAAGTAAAGATCTGAGTAATAAAAGTTGCCTACCATACTTTCCCTGCTACGGAAATGGGGTCAGTATCTGTAATTCAGTATTCTAAATTTCTTCCCATTCACATACTCTCATACAGTCAATGTGATTTTGGTAGTAGGTGTAATGATACTCATGTTTTAAGACTGGTTCCATAGCTGTTTAGTTTTTCACATAAGAGCAACTCCATTTTTAGGGTTTTAACATGAACTAACATTCTCTGTAAGGGGATCAGTGTTTGTGTAAGTTAATGTAACTATAATTTGGTCATACCTTTTGTTCTCTAGAGGCATCTCTCTAGGTGATACAAAAGGCATTTGAACTGAAATCATGCAAGCAGCTAACCTAGTATTGTTTTCCTCCTGCACATGCCACTTAAGGCAGGAGATATTACAGAAATTATTGATAGCTTTTTCAGTCATCCATACTTAGAACTGCCTGACTGTTCCTTGAAGAATTGGTGGGTACTGAAAAGTAATGGAGTAACTAAACATCCATTGGGGATGATAGGATAAAAGCATACTTACAATTTTCTTACCCTTTTTTCGTTGTTTGGACTCCTTGGCTTTAAATTAGGAGGCAACAGGGAAGATCTGAGGGCCCCACTGTTACATTGGGCACATGACCCAGGCCCAGCAGTGAGAGAAATGCTGTGTTGTAACAGTTCTGTGGGTTCAGCCAAGTTCTGCATCTCTTGTACAGGCCATTTGTGACAGATCTTGCCCTGCAGTTTGTTAGATTTTCATTCTAGGGCACCAGACCCCACGTGGCAGCTGCTCACTTGGCACTTGGCTGATGCCCAGCAGGTAGTACCTTGCTGCAGCTTTAGCTGCTGTGTGTTGTGTAATGTGTGGGAGATCTTTCCCAATAGGGGAGCTGAGCTCACGTGTGGAGCTTCCCCCTCCCTTCCCTTTCCTACTCTTCTGACTGTGTGTCTCCACTACGGGGCTTTGTGTAGGCAGTCGTGCTTATGTGATGAAAACACAGAGGTGTGTTACTAAAGTGTTCCAGGTGAAAACTAACCTCCTTTCCCCTCTTTTGTCTGATAAGAGTGGGAGAAGGACTGGGCAAACACACAGACATGGAGGGGGTAAGAGCAGAGGATAGGATTGCCTGGTATTAATATGAGCCGTATTTATATTCCTTTTTTAAGTTCCATGGTTAAATTTGGCATGGAATCACACCTTAAAAGATTAGTTTTCAGATACTTATGTGAGAGTAATTGATCAGACATTTTCAATATTTATTCTCTTTTTTTTCAGGTTAGAAGTCGACTTTACGTAGGTAAGCTTATTTTTGATACTTTATTTTTCATATTTCCTTGGAGTATGACTTTATTCTTTCTTTTTTTACCTTTAATTATTTGGATGATGCAACATTTGCTTGTCTTTCACTTTTTAGGAAGGGAAAAACAGCTTGCCAATAAAATTGCTGAACTAGTTGAAGAAAAATGCAAAATTCTTGAAAAACTCAGCCTCTGCAAAAAAGAGGTAACGGTCCTCATTTATTGGTTTCAGATGTGTCGTAGAAATGGATTCTATCAAGTAAAGTATTAACTTTTCTTGAAATAAGGTGTTTTAAAGCTTTTAAAGGAATTCTTCAAATGCTTTTTTCTGTCAGTGCCTTTAAGAGTAATTAAGGTGTTAGCAAGTTCTGACTTCAAACTCTCAATACAATATATTTCACTGGAAGCAACTTCAAAATGTCTTTTTTTTGATTTACGTCACTGGGATAGTCTAGTGGGGTTAAGGCTTTCCTGAGGTGCATTTTTCCAGCAAGGTGCATTTGTGAATATTTAGGTGATGTCTGTGTTTCAGACTAGAGCATCGCAAGTTAATGCTAGTATTTAGTCAATTATTTACCTATATTCTGACATAAAGTAATTCCTTTTCAGTTTGAAGATTTACAATTGTCTCTGAAGGATGGTAGCACTATGAAAGAATCAACAGACACATCTTCTTTTGAGGTAAAAAGATTAATGGAAATTGTTACTCCTACAATACAAAGCAGTATTTTAGGAAAAATGTGGCCCCTATTAAAAAACACCCAAACAAACTAAGTAAAGACAATAACAAAAAAAGTCAGACAAACCCAAAAACTCAAACACAATAGTTTTAACTGGGTTACTGAAAATTACTTAAAATCAAAGTATTTAAATTAAGAGAATCCTTTTTTAACAATTGCATTGAGGATACTAGAACAAATGGCATACTGGACAATACTTAATTTTAAGAAGTAAATTGTTCCCATTTCTAGGAGAGAGGGAAGTACATGAAGTATTTTTTTTTCTCATATCTTATCTAATTCAAATACTTTCCATAGTCTACAGCTGCACAGTTTTAAAGAAAAATTACCACTACATTATTTATATCTCCCAAACTGAGAATATATTTGTAAAAGAGTTCTGGATAAGTGAATCAAATACCTAATAGGCTCTATAAAATTCATGTTAAAAAAAGCAAGTGGGTTTATTTCATTTTGCACCTCAGATCCTACAGACCTAGTTCTTACACTTTTTGTTCATGCAGGAGTCTCTAGAGTATTTGAGTAAAACATACTTTACTGTCATATTTAAAATATACTTGTTGTCTTCATATGTAATTAATATCAAATGTTTTATTAACTCACGAACCAACTTGGTTTAGGAAATGCATGAAAAGCTAAATAAGTCAAACTTGGAACTCAACGAGGAAATAGAGAATCTAGAAAAAGAACTGGAAGAAGAAAAATCTAAGCAGTCGGAAAATGATACCTTGGTAAGAATAAATAGAATCCTGTCTTTGTTTCTATTAGTTTAAAAAAAATTCTCACAAAAAAAAATCTCTGTGGATAAGACAAACTATTTTCTTTGTGTATTCTGAAATAAAAAGTACATTTTCCATTTTGTCTTCCCTGTAACATTAGAAAAATGATAAAGGAAAATATTCAAAAGAAGAAAAGCTGGTTCTGCATACATTTTTACTGATGCAGCAGTAAAACTTCCTCAGTTTAAAAATAAAAATAATTTTATCAATTGCCTAGAATTTTTATAAATTGCCTATAATGGACATGGTCAGTCAAATATGCTAAAGAAGCTGTATGACAACTAATAATTTTCAGGTGGCTGAAATTCAGGAGAAAGTGGAGTCTTTAGAGAACGAAGAAAAATCTATCCAGTCACAAATTGATGAGGTATGTCTAACCTTTATAGTTTCAAATCTTTGCAATTTTTCTATTCCCCATGTAGTTACTGCTTTAATGTTTTTTCTGTTAAAAAAGTGCAGAGATCGCATGCTGTGTAAACCAAAAGAGTTTGTAAGGCTTAGTACTTTGGTGTGGCTTGATTGAGCAACTTTTAATTTCATATAGTGATTGGCATTTATTGAGAAGTAGTTACCTTGTCTTTTCTTTGCTTTCTTACTCCTCAGTGATATATACTGTTGCAAAATTACAATCAGCAAAAACTGTTGAAATTGTTGAGAAAATGTGAGAATATGTATGTAGCACAGCTAGAAAACCTAAGACAAATCCAGTAATGCCATCATGACCCCACCAATTTCTTCACCAATACTGTTTAAACAACACACTTCTTAATTTCACTTAGGCCAAGTCCACCCTAAAGGTGTATCAGATTAATACTGAGAGACTCAAGACGTCTGTTCAAGATGCAATAGATGAAAACAGCCATCTCCAGGAAAGTGAGAAACAGGTAGGTTCTTCCTAGTTATCCATAGAAACACTGTGTTTTCCTATGATGCTAATAAATATGATTTCTCCAAAGAACTCATCCTCAACAAGTTTGCTAATACCCCTTATGTGTTTTAATAAATAGAATGAGGAAGAGGACATGGTTTTTAAAGGAATTTTATGTTTGTCTGAAATAATTCTGTTTTAAAAGAAAGGCAGTAGTTACAGTTTGCGGGGAATCGTGTGTGGAACTCAGTGGAAGGAGAGCGTGTGGTAATGCAAGTCTAATAAGAATTTTGCTGAGACCTGACAGAAAGCAGAAATACCTGAACAAGTCCACAGCTAGGATTCTCTACCAGAGGCAGAGAGAAAATTCTTTTACTTGATCTAGAAAACCAGAGAAATTGAGAAATTGTAGAGTATTCAGAAGGCAGGTAAAAAATGTACTGTAGTACCACTGTAGATCTATTAATTGAAAGTCAGGTACGTAATAGAAAGGAGCAGAAAAGATTGTTACTTCCCAAATTTTAATTGTCTGTTTTCCTCAGTGCTGTAGCCAGATCACAAAGAACACTGAGTATTTTAAAATATTTAACATGTACAATAGTTGTCCTGTGCAATAGGTTGCTTTACAGTGAAGCTGTTTCTTTTTTTCTAACAAATAGATGTTTTCTATGTTCGTTTAACATTCTGTGTAATGTTGGTTTGAGGTGGTTTGTTGTGGTTTTAATGGATGTGTGCTTATTTTCCTGATTGATTGATGATCTGAGGAATATTATCACCCTGTTGTCTGAGGAATGACCTGTTAGATACTTGCATGGGAGAAGGAGTAGTGGTGGGAGTGGAAGCACAGGCCTGTTGCTTTTTAGCAGTCTTATAAAAAGCTGGGGAGTGCTTTAGTCCTCTCTGTCAAAACATGGTGTATGTCAAACTTAGTGGTTCAGGAAAAAAGAAAGGGAAACTGGAAATAAATTTTTTTTTTTGCGGGAGGAATATTTCAGTTATGCACAACTCTGTTAGTAAAACTTGATCTTTCTCCCTAATTCTAGAAGGAGTCCATGTTTGTGATTAACAAAAAAGGAAGACAGTTTTATTAAGAGCTGTGGGTGGAGAAGCAGTGGATTTGACTGTTACAGTTGTGAGATTAAGTTGCTTAAGAATTATATTCTTTCAAGAGTCTTTTTTTTTCCCCTGATCTCTACATCATCTTCGTTTTTGTGAGGAGGAGGGGTCTGGTCTCAGTGCTTTGTTTCAGATGTGACAGTATTCTTATGTAATACATTTTGAGAAGCAATACATAAATTTTTAATAGAGAGGATTTTTCTTTTTTTTTCCCCTGTGGTCATTTCTTGGGTTCAAATAGAAATAATCCAATTATTTGTGTGTATGACAAAAATCTTCACTTTCCTTCCTTTTTAATAAAGTAAAAAAATAATACTTAGATAATATTAAGAGCTGGCAATTGCCTATATTTCTTAGGCAATAATTTTATATCAAGGAAAACCAGGGGAAAAAAATCAGTAAAAACAATTTTCAGTGTTTAATTGCCACATTCCTAGATGAAAAAAAGTTCTTTTGCATTTCTTCCAGATGAAATAACAGGGTATAAGTATTTCCTTAACCACATTATTTAGGATTAATTACTACACTTTGTTGTTAACTGACGTTTGTTGCAGTTTTTAGTAGTTTGAGAACATTTGTGCATATTGTAGTTTGCTGTGCTTCTTAGTGGATAAATAACCTAATGTTATTTGTTGCTGAAACCTGCTGAGTAAAAAAGAGAAAGTGTCTGCTTTACTTACTTGTGTTCTCATTTCTGAGGTGCTTTGGAATGGTAAGAGTTAGTTTATTATATCAGAAGATCCATATCCTACTTTGTTTTTCTTTCTTACTTTTTTTTTGAAGATGGAATTTCACATATGCTCAGAAGGTAACAAAGGTGTTATTTGTTCACAGAAACTGGAGTCCTTTCTTCCTCTGTTCATTTGCATAAATGGGTCATAATCTTCTGGCACATCAGAGCTTAAACTTTATAAGAGATGTGCTGTTTCAGGTTTGTGATGTGTCAGAGAGAGGATTGGGCCTTTTAAGTTGAACAAGGGAACTGTTAATGAACTTCTGTGCTTTGCTGGTTTTTTGGTTTGTTTTTTTTTCTTCTTCAGGAACATTAGAAATATATATTGCTTTAGCTCATTGCAAATCCTTGCTGTTTCTCTTTATTGTAATTCTTACAGGTAAATCTATTTTCTCTTTGTCTTCACGAAGAAGGAATTTCTTAAAAGTCATCTTTTGATGATGACAATGATAAAAATAGTTGTCTGTGTATGTCTTCTAATCCCTAATATGTCATTTGCATGATCCTGCAAATTCATACGTGGCTTTTATGGCTTGGAAAGTGCAATTGTTTGCCAAGGGGCAATTAATTCAATTCTAGTCATGTACCTTTTGTTCTGTGCCTTCTAGTTTATCTTTGATAAGTAGTGTTCAGGCATGCTTGTCTGTTTGCATGGCAGTTCCCCTGTTTAGTTACCATTTTCTGGTTGTATTTTTAGTTATAACTGCCTGTTATGTTCTTATTGCTCAACTTAGTTATTCTTTTCTGTACATTTACTGCTCTTAAATTGATTGCCTGTTGTGCAACTTTAAGCAGTACTTTTTGACAGACTCTTAAGACAATTTGGTTGTACTTTACCCCATGTTGTTGTAGCACATGTTTTGTCTTAACAGAAACTTACATCTGTTCAATTTTGTTCTCACAATGTAATTAGTTAATATGTTGCAGTGGTTATTTTTAATAGCTGGTGATGAGGTGTTCTAATTCCTTTACTCTGTAAAAATATTTTTGTGAAATGAGATTTTACTAGGGAATATCTGTAAAACCTTGGAACCTACCTATCATTTTAGTTAAGCACAGTTAATTGCAGAGATACATACTAGTAGGTGTTGATTACATATAGCTATGACTTTCATTAATGGGGAAGCTTTTTTAAAATAAAATTTTAAAACTGCTTCAAGAGGTATGGAGGAGGAGAAATAATACAGTTTTGCAAGTCACATGAATATAAATAAGTGCCTAAAAGCTTCCTGTTTTCCCTTACTTCTTTGACCACTTCTGAGTTGAAAAGACTCAGGCACTATTTCAGAAGTGTGTGTTCCTATTGGGATGTGAGTGTTTTTCAGCCATTCCCCAGTGTATGTCACTGTTAAATAAATTAGCAATAATTTTATATTCATTGCTGTTGTCACATCAAGGTTTTTAAACTTGAGTGGAATAAACTGAACACTTCCTATAAATGCTTAAAAATATCCTAACAACTAATTACAATGGACAGCTATAGCAGCTAAAGCAACTGAACTAAACATAGAAGTCTTAATTTTCAACTCTTCAGGTAACCTCCTTGTAGTCTTATCTCTGTTAATTCTTACTGGTGGGTAAGAGGTTTAAATCCCACTTATGTATAGACAATGCACGTAACAGGCTCAGGACTCAGTATCATCCTCGATTCTTGGTTTTGTAGACAATCACACTAATCTGGTATTTCCCTTTTTAGCTTTTACAAGAAGCTGAAGGATGGGGTGAACGACTTAGTGAACTAAATGAGCAAACAAAGATGTTTGAATCTTCTAAAACAGATGTAGAAGAAGTGTTGAAAAATAAAGAGAGCCAAATCAAGGTAAATTATGAAATTGAGGATTGAATTAAATTATTCATACTGATGCTAATCATAGAGTTCCAAGAAAGCCTGACAACGTCTCCTTGTTGTAGTATGCCTTACACTGCTTTGGGCTTTTGTTTGCTGTCTCTATTCTCTAATGTAATCCCCAGTTTGGAGTGTGGAACTTGGGTTTATATTCTTATAGTTGTGTACCTTACATACACAAGCCACACTAAAGTCATGCATGCTTAGAGCTGTCTGAAAATTCTTCACAAGGCTGTGCCTGTTGACCTGCAAATACACGCTTTGATAGAAAAAGTATTATCAGACATCTAGAATCTTGTATGTGGGGCTGCCTTAATCTACTAAGGGAACTAAATAAAGGACAGAAATCTTGGAAAGTAATTGTAATGATAACCTCACAAACAAATACAAGCAATGAAAATGTAGTTTTTATGTGCTTTTTCTTAGTCACTGACACAATATATACTGAACATGAAAGACTGGAGTTCAGCAATACGAGAAGATGGTGACGCTGAAGACAACCACTGGGACACAGATATAAAGGGGGAAACAGAGAATGGAGAGCACTTAGGTATGGTTTCCCTATTGAAATATTTAACAGGTGTTGTAGAAATACAGAACTGACTAACTGCCAGGAAAGTTGTAAGATTAGCTCTATAGAAGTCAGATTTTTAAATGTCACCTGATGTCATTCGTGTTGGACAGTTAACTGATGCTTGGACATCTCTGGAATAGCAGCCTATCCTCCTGTTCAGCACTGTGTGGCATACAGACTGTCATAGAGCAATGTAAAGACTCAGTGGTCAGTCTCTTGCAGAATTCTGCAGTATGTGTCTGTATATTAAGCAGTGACTTTGTGGCATTTCTTGGTGGAAATCTTGCTTTTATTTCTTCTTCAAGATCTTCCCAGCAGTGATACTGAGGGTCCTTAGAGACTAATTTTTGCTTCCTTATCCTTACAGAGGTGTTACTTGTTGCAGGCAGGGTGGTAGCAGTGTCATCTAATGGGTGTAGATGTGAGTCCCCTTGAACAGCAACACAGAAAAGCCCTTCCTCCTCTTTCTTGCTGCAGCTTCTTTTTGTGCTGGTGCTTATGATACCACAGGGCACATGCCTGTCAATCTTACAGCGTGTATTCAGCATCTCACTTTCAGCATGACCAGTCTGAGCCGTGATTGACTGACAAACAAAGCACTACAATGGCATATCTTTTACTCACACCCCTGCTTTTTTTTTGCTCCTTTATCCTCCAAGTGTGTTGTGCCTATTGTGGTATGTTAGCATTGCTCTTGTATACAAGCCATATTATAGCAGTAAATTCTGTCACAAACCCTTTCATGCTTTTTACTTGACTTATTGTTCTGTTCCTTCAAGCAGACGATGAGCAAAAACGAACTGTAAAGAAGTTGATCTATGCTGCAAAGGTACGTGATTTTAAGAAATTTGTGGGTAGAAGAGGGGAAACTAACTAATATGTAATTATTCTGGTAATACCAGTATCAGAGTTCAGCATATTTTAATGTTTAGTAAGATATTTTTGCATGCGAACACTTTCTTAATCTGGTAATCTTATAATGTTCTCCTTTTTTTAATTCAATTTTGTTTGTAGTTAAATGCTTGTTTAAAGACCATGGAAGCAGAAAGAGACCAAATGTATTCAAAACTGTCTGATGAAAATAAAGCTAAAGAAGAACTTACAGGTAATTAAATTTTGTTTTGCCCTTAATAAGATACTGCTTTGGTAAAATGGTGTTACAGGCTGAAAGTATTAATTCCAGTAAAAACTGAATTAAGTTTACAGTAATAACTACTTGATTTTCAAAATTAATTTTTAACTTGCTTAGCTATTTTAAATACATTATTTTAGATGTGGAGCAATTGAAGTTGCAAATTTGGTTGTACTCTGTTGGAATATTCTGTAACAATAAAGTTAGCTGTAGAATCTTAAAATACAAAAGCAAAGTGATGTTAATACATACATAATACCTCCTTTACATAATTTCTGGACATGAAACAGTGGAGTTTTAATCTAAATTTTAAAACCATCTATTAAAAGGGTAGCTTAATTATAGTTAGTTTGTAATGAGTGCAAGCTCAATCCTTAAAATGTAAAGTACTGCATTTGGAGAATTGAACTTAAAAACATCTTGCTCTGTTTCTGTTCCTTTATTGTGTAAGACATACTGAATTAAACCTTATGAAATGAAAACAATTCAAGTTCAAATTAAGACCTGTAATTAGCTATTGTTTTCATAATCATAGCTGGCAGAGTAGCCATCACTTTGAAATGTATGGCTTTGTTATTTGGGTGGTGAAATGCTCTGTCAGACTGTATTTTTCAGTTTTACAGTCCTTTAAACATATTCCTTGTGCTAGTGAGTTCTCCAAATTGACTGTACTCTGTCCCATGAAGATGTTCAAACTTACTTGAAGCTTTGTTACATTTCTTGAAAAGAGGCACAGGAATTGTAAATAGGAAAAGAAACATGACTTTGAATTCAATTTGGAAAGATAAAGGTAGTTTGACAAATCTGAGTTACCCATTCAGGCTATTGAGGAAGACTTGTGTAGGTAAATCTGCAAGGGCATATGATGGTGCCAGTTGTACTCCTTAGTTAAATAATCAAAATAGCAAGAGCCCTAAATGAAAATTTAGATTCTGAATTACAAAACTGAGTTGTTTTCAAAGAAGTTACGTGGTTTGGAGCAAAGGCCTGTTACGTGCACAGGGCTGCGCTTGGTGGCAGGTAGAGAGTATAGTTGCTGGTTTCTCATTTTGTGTCATATATTGAAATACGTTAACTTTATATCTTATGTTACTAAATCAACATAGGATCAAGGTTTTTACAGACTTTTTGTGTACTAAAATGTTGCCAGTGTGTTATCCCAACATAATTATCTCTAAATTTGACAGAGCGCATAGAAAACCTTCAAAGCCAACAGGCTTCCTTGCAGTCTGACAATGAACGTTTCGAAAGCGAAGTTCAAAAGCTTCAGCAGAAACTTAAAGTAATGACTGAGCTTTATCAAGAAAATGAAATGAAACTACACAGGTACTGGTTCCTCTTCTTATCTTCAATGCTTGCTGTTTGATTTGAATGTAACTCTGATTTAGGAGACTGAAAATTATTGAAAGTTTGAATACTGCTTTCCAGAATTTTCTGAATTGTGAAGACAATTCATTATGCTTTCATGTACATTTGTGTTTGCAGTAGTTTATAGAAACTGTTTCCATGAAACAATTTATTTTAGTACTTTACCACAAGCAAGTCAGAAACAAAGAAGTAACAGACTTTTAATCTATGAAATAAGGCAATTAAAGTAGGAAAGCTTGATTAATTTTTTCTTTAATTGAATTATTATATGATGTAATACATGTGTCAAAGTTGCTGAAAGAAAATCAGTAGGTGCTTTAACTGTGAAATATATTTAATATAATAAAGAGAGCGAGGAATGTCAGAGGAATGACGAGATATATATAAAATTAAACTTAAAACATAGGCAAGCTCTCATTGGTAAGCAACGTAGAGCCCTTGTGAATCAGGCTTTGATCACCAAGAAGACCAGAATATGAAGGCTGTACTATCTGCCTCACAGTCAGAATGTTAGTAGGGATTATGACCTAGTGACTGAAATCAGAAATATGTTTAGGACTAGGAATTGAAGTTGATTGATCCTGGGCATGTAGTAGCCTTCTGGAGTGTGTGTGTGTGTGTCAGCAGTGCACATCACTTTAGGGCATGATGTAAAATTACGGTTTTACTAATCAGAAATTATTTCTTCAAAGAGCAGGCAAAATCTTGAAGTCAGCAAGAGAATCTGCACAAGACTAGATCCTATACTGAGCAGTGTGCAGGACCTTTTTGAAGTATTACTTTCAGTAATCTGCTCTGTAGCATATATATTTGTAGATATTTAGCATCTTTGTAGATGCAACAAATCCTAGAAATCACTGCATTAGCATTTTGATTTTTAAAAAAGAGCAGGGAGGGAGTGGGAAGGATCCTGTTAAAAAGAAGATACAATAAGCAGGCAGAAAGCAGACTGTGTGGATGATATTTTAAAATAACCTCACTAAAACTCAGCAAATGTACACTGTTTATCAAAGAATTTTAGAAAAGCCAAAAAGGAGTGGGGAGAAGCAGGTGGGGTGATGTTGCAGCATGAAAAAATCTTAGAATTTATTAAGGCATCTTTTAAAAACTGAGTCTGTTCAAACAGGGAAAATGAAAAGGTAAGAAATCAAGATTGAGTAGAAAAGAAATTTAAATCATGTTCACAAGATCCATGATTTAGACAGCTTGATTGCTAAGAGCTGCTGTTCACAGGAAAATGACCAGTTTATCCATTCAGGGCTGTATGCAGCAGTGGTATCCATGTGTGCTCTGCAGAACTACCTTGTGCATGAGTTTTTTCTTCTGTAATGCCCAATAAGGCATAAGGATAAAAAAGGAGGACCTGGAAAGACTTTTTTTTTTTTTTTAATAGCTAGGAACAATCTTTTCTTCCTCTAGAGAATTATTTTTAGAAAATAGAACAAATCACTGACCATTAGTGTAGTTTGGGTTTTAGTTTGTTTGATGTGATTTGTGGCTGCTTTCAAAATAATTGACTTGAAACAAAATTAAACATTGTTTTTGAATTTTGTTTAAAGGAAGTTGACAGTAGAAGAGAGGGAACGCCTACAGAAGGAAGAAAAGCTTTCTAAAGTAGATGAAAAAATTATTCATGCTGCTGAAGAACTTAACAACTACAGGTAATTACAGATTTTAGTTGTTGTAATCACTTGTTCCAAAGTGAAGAAAGTGAAATAGAGAATTAAAAAAAACACAGCATAAGCAAATGTATTTTCTTCCAGTTTCTTTGTGGTATATGTGTGTTAGACACTAGTTTGTGTCTAATAATACAGACTAAGGGTGGTTTTACTTTGTTAAAACATTTGGGTGTTGAAGATTGTGGCAACTGCTCTTCTATTAGAATCCTAATTGTACTGATACATTAGCTTTAGTGGTGTGGTAGAAGTGGGTCTCTAATCTTGTTCCCCTTACTGAACAAAGCTAAAAATACAAAGTTAAGACAATGTTGTGAAATAAATGGAGTGTTCAGTTTTCCTACAGAGCTAACATTTATGCTGTGTAGTTATAGTATTCTATTTCTGTTTCTCAAAGCTTGTCAGATAGTTCTGTTGCTTAGAAATTATTTCCTAAAATATTGTCATGGGTGAATATCTGCTGTAGCTGTTTCTTAATTGCTTTGCTCTGGCTTTTGTTACACCAGGTGTGTACCTCTGGGTTTTTTCTGCATTTCCTCTAACTGTGGCATAATTTTTCAATATGTAATGTATAGTTGCCATTTTACTTCAGTGTTTATGGGTGTATTAGGCCTAACTGAACAATAGTGATCAATACTTTTTCTTTGTGGACATTCTTCAGTATTCATACAGGAAGACAGAATTCACTCTTGCTGATTTATTCAGAACATGGATTTTGTAGGCATCCTAATTTTAAAGATAATATTAATATTGCAAATTGAGTATAACCAAGCAATGTCTATGTCTTTGGCCCACCTGCTGGGAAAGTGTAGAACCTAGAGAGGCTGTGCACAGGGCAGCTGGCAGCAAAGGTGACATCATGCATGTGGTCTTGAAGTAACTTCAGTGCAGGTGCCTGTCCCTCAGGACTGACTGTGACAGTGACAGTGTGGTGCTCCAGCCACATCAGTTCCTGTGCTGAGCTGGGTGAGGCTGGCTGGTAGGACATGTGAGGAAGGACAGCCTTTATGCTGGAAACATCACAAACCACTGAAAAGTTGGGAGTGTGTTGGGGTTTGGGTTCTGTTCTCTTGTGTACATCCCTGTTTGCCTAGAATGTCAGGCCTAGAATTTCCACTTTTAGTATAATTTTTTGTATCCCATGGGCCTAAGTGACAATATTGTCTTTTTGGATAAAAAAATCTTAATTACACCTGCACATTTTATTACAATGTCATAAATTCTCATTTTGTTGCAGAGAGCGAGCAAAGGACCTGGAAGAAGAGCTGGAGAGAACCATTCGTTCTTATGAGAATCAGGTATTGTGTGCTTTGTGACAGCATCTGTGCCAGTAGGAGGGACTTACTGCAACTGGAATACCACTTGCTGTTACCTTGTGGACTGTATTTGGCTTGGCTTTGTTTGGTGTCTAATTTTGCCTCCCCCTCCCTCTTCTTAATGTCATCTGGTTTTGAATGACACGATTTCTTAGCAGAGATCACCAGATAACTTCATTGAAAAGCTGAATTTTCATTTTAGGCATCTCGTTATAAATTAGCCAGAGACACATTAAATTTATGAAAAGAGCATATAACCCTAAGATTTGGGGTTTAGGTGAATAACAAATCTCTCTTTCACAGATTACTTCACATGAGAAAAAAGCTCATGATAATTGGGTAAGTTCCAAATACTGAATTTTCTGCATTTTCTGCATCTTCATTTTTCGTTATTTGAAAAGTTTCCTTTTTCACCGTTTGGTTCATACTAAAAACAGATCATCAAAATTATCTTTAACCTTTCACTTTTAAGCATATTTCTTGCAGAAATACACAAAAGCATGTTAAAAAGACTTCTATTATATAAAAGAGTTGGAAAAATGAAACTGGATACTTATGAACACAGTAGAATGATAATCTTATATCATTTGTTATAGCAATAAATCTGCTGGAAGAACATGACACCATATAACAAATTTGTGACATTTTGCTAATAATGAAAGCTTTTGGCCTTGTTTCAATGCCATTTTGATATTTTCTTTGGGTGTACTTCATTTCTTTTATCTACAAGAACAACACGTTATGTCCTGTGAGAACAGTATGTTCCATTGACAGCTTCTAAGAGTGTTTCTACAAAATCCATTTTTGCCTTTTTTTTCCAAACAGGAAAATTTAAAATATCTCCTGACTAATAGATTCTTCACTTTCACGGAATGCCTGAGATAAAATCCTGCTAAAAGCTGTGGTGCTTGTGGTCATAATTCCAGAGATTTTATCTATCTGATTTTAAAATACAACATTCTTACATAGAATTTGAGACTTCAAATCTTCTCTAGTCAAAGCAGGTATAACCAAAGAATTCAATTTCTGAAGTTTTAAGAACCTGCAGGAAAGCCTTATCATTCCTCTGAAATTTGGGGTTTAGAGCTGCTAATATCATTTGCTGACATATGTGAGGCTCTGTACATGAGTCATATCTTGTGAAAATGCAATCTATACACTTCACATAGAATGTCTTGGACCTAGGGATTGCCATATTTATGAAGCATTTAATCAAAAAATAACAATATCTAAGCATCTGGTTTTTGTCCTTTCCCAAAGCTGACAGCCCGAGCAGCTGAAAGACACCTCAATGATATAAAAAAAGAAAATGCACATAACAGACAAAAGTAAGTGCAGTTCTTATCTACTGCTAAACAATATGCAGTTTGGCATGTGTTGGATTTAGGCAGTTTGGCATGTGTTGGATTTAGGCAGTTTGATGTTTTCTGTTAATGTATTGTGGCCCAAACACAGCAGAGAGATCACAGTGTTCAAGTTCTGAAAGAAAAGGAGTCACTCGAGCTTTCCTGTAATTATGACATGCAAGAAAGTAAGAAGTTAGGAACGATGTGAAGTATTGAAATACTTCAGGAAAGAAGCAGGATGTAGTACTAGAACACAAATGTTGGGGAGGGGGGTATTGTTTGTTTGTTTGTTTTAGGTATGTGTGTATTAACCAGATGTCATGGTTACCTTACGATTTCACAGCTTATCTCAGAAGTGAATGCTGAACTAACAGCTGGTGGTGATTGCGAGGAACTTTGAGGTGTGAGGTTAACTAATACTTGCAGTGCAATTAGAGTGATGTCATACTAGGAATGTGAAATCTAAAATGCAACTTCAGCTTCTGAATTATAGTTTAAACACAGCAGCATAGAGAAATACTTTCAGGCATTTTTAAGTTCAGAGTATTGTGACATCCTTTGTCTTATTTATTTAGGGAGTAAAATACCTTGCTTCATTAACCAGTTAGGTAGAAAGCCTGTCAGTAAACAGTGTAGTCTGGTAAAGCTTTTGCATTTCTTGGTCACTTACTACTTATTTGTTGTCTCTTTGCAGATTAACTGAAGCAGAATTTAAACTTGAACTTTTAGAAAAAGACCCTTATGCTCTTGATATTCCAATGAGACCATTTGGCAGAGGTACAGTATTGAATTGTAAAATAGAGCCTAATTCTTTTGGTTTATGGTTTTGTTTCCCAAGACCACACATATTTAATTGTTTGAAAACTATCTTGGCCATGTGTATGTACAAATACCAGTCATTAAAAAAAAAAAAAAAAAAAGGGTCATAAGTGACTCTAGGTCACGTCAAGTATTTTGTTGAAACTAAGAGCATTTGTAGTATTGATGAGAGTAGACTGGGAATATGTTACACATGGTAATGAGAGCACAATTTTCATTTTAGTTACACAGTTTAGTTTTTAACTTCACCTGAGAAGTTATTTATGCAGTTTGTTAAACTAAGTATTGTGAACTTGAGTATTTTGTTTTAACTGTTCCAGAGCATTCCCCATATGGACCCTCACCAATGGGCCGGCCTTCATCTGAAACAAGAGCTTTTCTTTCCCCTCCAACTTTATTGGAGGGTCCTTTAAGGCTTTCACCTATGCTTCCAGGTGGAGGAGGAGGAAGAGGTACAATTCTTAAACTTGAAAATGTATCTATTCTGGATTTCTCTCTCCTCTCCTATAAACCTGTCACATCTTTTCCTCTTGTTAGTGACAAAAAGTATTAAAACAACCAAATCAACATCAACAGTTAATTGGACAAACTATTCCTGTTTTTCAGCTTGCTTCTAAAGCTGTTTAATGTGTAGCAATGCAATTGGAAATCTAGCTTTTATTGGTAGGTGGGTCAGTGGAATCATTTTAGAAGCATAAATTAAGAAAAGTAAAAAGCCAAACTTAGCCATTGTCTTTTCTTTCTTGGACAGATGGGGGTTCTGCTGAAATAAATATGATTTTAAAATAAAAGGAAATAAATTGTTTTTCTGAAGAAAGAATACTGCCTCTTCGATCTCATTGGATTTACAGTCCATGAGAGAATGTTGTCAAAACATGAGGCAGTTTTACTAGGGGTTGTGATATTAGAAAGTTACTGGTTCAGTAAATTGCTTCTCTTTCCTTTTTTCTAAATTTGAAGCAGCCATCATACACAGAGTGTTTCTTCCCTACTGATAGAAGGGACCAGGAAGTTTGTGTGTAAGGAGTACAATCCAGAGATTCAGGAGTAGGTGAAAGTAAGCTGGGCTGGCATGGGTAGATATAAATGCTAGAGTGAAGTTCAGCATCTGTTACAAGTAATAAAGAAGCTACTGTTTAATTTATTTTTACCATTACACCCATTGATGCCTGTGCTTCATTAGTGGGAAATATGTCCAGATTTCTCTTCTATAATTATAGTGCTTCAAGTTTTTGAAGTTTTTGGTAGAATTTTAGCATGAAGAATTAGAGAATGATAGCAGAATTCAGTATTTCTGTAATTTTTCAGACCCAGTCTGTTTTAGAGGAAGCTTGCAATCTAAAATCACTCATTTTTACAGTTCTTACTGCACTTGATTATGTGTTGACCTGGCCTTAGAGGGTTTTTTTTTTTGGTTGGTTTGGATTTTTTGGTTTGGTTTTTTCCTTCTGGAATAAAGAATTAGAACCAGAAGAGTGTTGAGTGCAGATGGGTTTTTTATGATACCAGTATTAACTCTCAGCATGCTCATTGTTAGTTTGAGCAGCAGGTTTTTATCACTGAGAAGATTATTTGTCATGAGGGTACTGGTTTCTGGTTCAAATGAGCTGAAACTTGTAAAATTATTAGTTTTTTCAAAAGCATTGCAGGTCCTCTGTGTTGTGCTGTTTTTGAGCTGAGACTCTTCATTGCACGCCTCTGAACCCTTCTCGTAGCCGTTACTGGTCGTGGAGCCGGCGCCTCGTGTGTCCTGCCAGTGTTGGCATTCCATGATCTGTTCCACTATTTCCAGACTGAATGAGGAAAGCCATAGCAGAGGGTTTAAAACACAAGGGTGAGTAACTACTCGATTTCTTCGATTAGGATCCAGAGGACCAACTGCCATGTACGAAGCTGGAAGTGAAAGAGGAGAGCTGAATTCTGATAGATTGACTGATCCCCACAGACCACCATCAGATACTGGATCCCTCTCTCCTCCTTGGGAAAGGGAACGCAGGATGATTCTGCCTCCACCAGGTAAAAACTCTGCTGAGCTGCTGTATCTGTGGAAAAGAGGAGTTACTGACTTGCAGTCTATATATTTAACTATTTTGGGTTTAAAAATATTAAATGTTTTCTTGGACCTGCATGTGCAACTGAACTGGTATTTTTTAATAGTAGTTTTTTCCTCTTCTTGAACAGTGTGGTTCATTTGCACTTCTCTGCTATCTTTTAAGTACATGCTGGTATTATCAAAGGACAAAGAACTGTTTGGTTTCATCATTTTACTGAGAGTTTGTTTAGTGTATTAAAAGACCTGTCTGGGCTGGATAGTTAGTAAGAGATTTAAGAAGTAAAAAGTTCTAATTTATTTAAATAAAAACCAGGTAATGTTGAAAAATACTATTCTTAAAAAAAACAAACATTTATATTAATGGTACAGGAGTACCATGGTACATTCATCCTGTCTGGCATATGTTTTCCTATTGACACTGTCTCTTCAGTGATTAATAGCAGCAAAATCAGTCTTCACTCTCACTTCTTCAGCTAAAAACATCTGTATTGCTCTTTACCACTCAGGGAGGGCAGAGATGAATTAAGAGGATTCTGCTGATACTTCTCGAGTAAAAACTTGGGGGTATGGACAACCTTCCTGGATACCTGTAATAAAGAAGAAAAAACATTACAAGTTTAGAAAAAATAAAAATTTAATAACCTCAGTTATTACTGCAGTAATAAGCAGTACACATCTGTGTGAAAGTCTGGTGGTAGAACTCAAGATCCTCTCAGGATGCAGTTTCTCATCTGGCAGGTGTGGTCTGTTGACAGGATACTGCAGAGAGGTAGTTTGGTTTCCTTGGCCTTTCCTTCTTGTTCTTAGCCCACCTGTGCCCTTGGATCTCACTGATACAGTTTGTCTTGTAGCTGCATGACAGATTGCTAGATCTGATGCCAGCAAGTTGGTGGAAGCATATTACAGCACTATGAAACATAATGGGAAACAGCATTCTTACCTAAGAATGGCTTAAAACATATAGTACCTTCTTTTGTCTTCCATCTTCTTTGCTAGGCTGAACCTTTGTTTCAAGGCCCCACTGTTTATAACTTAGGCAATCATAACTTTCAAAATTCTGCTGCATGTTAACCCAAAAATCAATTAACTTTTTATTTTGCAGCTCTTTAGAAACATAAGCAATTGGATATACTTGGTGGGATTCCTCTGGGTTATTTAAGATTTGTTTGCTCACCCTGATTAATAGACACTGTATATTTTCAAGAGTGTAAGATACCTGGAGAATCTTTCTGGTCTAAAATTGTGTGGAATGGAAGGAATAAATCTTCACAGACCTGTTTTTTGTGATTTCTTCAATGTTAGGTGAGCCTTATGCTGATCCAGTTCTTCCTGCTCGAAGACAAGAAAGATTTTTCCCTAATCCTCCAAATACTGGAAGACTTTCTGGACCAGCAGAACTACGAACTTACAGTGTTCAGCCTTTTGATAAAACAGGTGGGAATTGCTTCCATGATACTCTAGAATGGAAAATCCCAGCGTAAGCTGACCATGCATGGTAAGCTGTGGCAGGAGGACAGATTTTAGCTACCACAGACCTGAAGTTCCATTGTGTAAGAAACATTTGAGCATCTGCTGGCCTTGATGCAGCCATTCTCTGTAGGAGCAGTAGCCCTCCCTGCTGTCAGGTGGGTGGGATTCTGTGAATGGCAGTCATCAGGTATTTTTTGGTCTACCCTCACTGTTCTGTATGTTAACCACTCATAATTGGTTGAGAGTCTGTTTTAGTCCCTCCCATGGGGCTCATCACAGCATTAAAACGTCACAAACCCACACTTGCATTTCTGTGCCACGTTTGGTAAAGTTAGAAAGGGTTAGACTCACAAAGAGTGAAACAGAAACAGCTGAATGTTCAGTTGTGCACTGGCTTGGTGCACCGAGGTAGAAGGTCAGAGGCCTTTTCCTTCAAACTGTTGACCACAGTGGGAGCTTCTTGTAGTTCTCAGCGAATTGCCCCCAGTTTAATCACACCTTCCACTGACCCACTAGTTTTGAATTGGTCAATTATGTACATTTTAGTCTGTGACACTTGGCAGCTGCCAGAAGCTCATAGGCAAAGTTGTCGTCACAGAGACCTTATCACTAACAGCTTAAGACTTAATACCTACTAAGCATTTTTCATCTTTATGTGAAGTCACATGTGTGTGATTTGTCAGTGAAGTGAAGCCATTAAATTCCCAGCAGAAACGTCACCACCCAGGACTCAGTTACTGACAGGATTAGTAGGAAGTTACCATCTCCACTGCACCGTTTTTGCCGGAGGAGAGCAAACCTTTGCTGCTCTTTGATGTCACAGTGCTTGAGAACTGGGAATGCTGAATTTAGTTTCTAGTTGAAGGTTCAGGTTTCAAAGTGAATTGTTCTTTACTGGAAGACAGTTCTGTCCCTGTGCAGCTACTGACCTTCCCTCTTTCCCAAGCCTTCTGTCAGTTTCACTTCTGCCTTCTCACTTCTGCTTTCTCACTTCATGTTCTGCTGAGGTCTTTCCTCTAGCACCTGGCTGCTGACTGAAGGACAAGAAAGGTGCACTGTCTTTGCACTTATTAATGCATCCTTTTTTTTTACCCCTTTCTTCAGTCACTACCAAGCGACAATTCATTTATTTTTTTAAACGTTGTAGTCAGTTCCTGGGCAATTCAGAGCCGCGTGAATGGAAACAGGGTTTTGGATAACCTTGTTGCCAGCATTTAGCAGGTCATTAAGAACGTGTGAATGTTGCTTTTTAGAGACACATAATTTCTCTAAAAAAAGCAAAACCCAAAAAAAACCCCTTCAATTAAAAAAACCAACCACCAAAAACAGCCCATCCAGCATATCTGACTTCAGAACAGCAGACTGTCTCATGTACTAAAATCAAGGCTCCTACTCATTAGAGATAACAAGTTACATTTCTTAGGAAGATAATCAAAGTGTTATTTAAAGTGAACAAAATAGTATGGATGTTCCTAAGATGGGGTGGCAAACTATGAAAACTTTTCACTTGAGGAGGTACCTGGAGCAGGAAACTTCTTGTCAGAAAGAAGAGTTAAAAAGGTTGAGAGAGTTTGTGAGGAACTTCATAAGGAGCTAAAATGGAAAGTGTTATGCAACACAAATATCAAGGCGTGAATATTCTCTATGTCTGTGTGACATAGGAGTTGAAATGTTTTAGAATAAGTAACAATATCATCAACAAGGCAGGGCCTGCTTGAAATGGCAAATAATTTAAAGTTTTTGAAAAGACCTGTCTGTTCATTGAGAAAAAAGCTTTGTTTGCTTTCAAGGAGTAGATAGAAATACAACATGCCAATTAAAAATTCTGTCACTAGTTCGAAATCTTGTTTTGATTTGTTGTTTTTTAGTATAATCATCTCTATTCAAGCTGAAGCATAAGAAAACAATATTTTTTAAATCTCAGATTTGGGAGTTTGTTTGATTGTTTAAAGAAAGTGTATTTAGTATATTTATATCCAGTCAGATTCTAATCTCTGGCAATTCCCTTTAATAGTTTTCTGTAGTTGTTATTGAAAATACTTGTTCCTAGCAAAGTTTCTGTTTATCTCCTTACTTATAAAGTAAATAAGGCAAATGAGAGGAGGGTAATGATGATGATGATTATGATTATTATTATTATTATTATTATTATTTCTCACTTGTCCAAAACTGATGTAGTTCTGGAAGTCTCTTTGATATTTGTCAGCCAAGGAGGGAATTGATTTTTTGTCATACTTGAATAGGATTGGTGTCAAGCTCTGTGCCAAAAGCATATCATAGCACAGCCATTCCCAGCAGGGGGCTTCCCAGAGAAATAAACTATTAGTCAGAGGGAGGGGGAAAATGGAACTGCTGCTTGCTGTTGGTTTTGTTGCCAGTCTATCCTGATTTCAGAAAAAAAATACTGAAATCAGTGGATAGAAAGAGATCAGCACTGAATAACTTATTGTAACTTTTGCCTACAGATGGACAGACACCTTCAGAACATAGTCCACGAACAGAAGCGAGTGCAGATGGGATGAAGGATCATTCTAACCTTAGTGTAAGTAGCTAAAGAGAGGCTTGATTTAAAGAAACTAAATGTTCTGCAAAAAACACAGAAACATTTGTCTGTAGTCCGTTTGTCACATTATATTGCACTCTTCAGTGCAAATTATAAAATTATATGTATACTTTATCACAACACTTATTGTCTTGTGAATTACTTTGATGTATTACTAATATAATCCCTGTTAAACTGACTATATCCCAAAAGACGAAACTGTGGTCAAGGAGATGGTCAGTACACATAGCCTTGCTCTGGATTATGCTGCAGCTAAGGCAGAGCTGGAACTAGCTCTTAGCTAGTGTCACACCTGCATGAAAGTGGGCCTGATGGGACTGGAGATGTTCCCTTTCCCTCCACTAACTTCCCTGGTTTCTTTGTGTTGCAGAACTCGCTCCCTGATCAGTCGCTGGCACCTGAAAGTGAAGCTGTCAGTTCAGGGTTTGCACCTCCACCTTTCCCTCCAGTCAGACCTCCACTGATGCCTGTGGATCCTAGAACACCACCAGTACCTTTCATGAGACGAGGCCCTCCTTTTCCTCCCCCCCCTCCTGCTGGCATGTATGGGCCACGGGAATGCTTTCCAGTACAAGACTTCGGGCCTCCACGCCCCCCGCTGCCAAGTACGTGGCTTTAGCCAGCATTTGTTTCAGGCTGATGAACATGAGTGCTTTGTGCAGTAGTGAGTTACCACAGGGGCTAGATGTGTACATACTTGCACAACTGCTTCTCAATTCAGCTAACAGGGAGCATCTTTTCTGATTAAGGTTCATTGTGTTGTACACTTCCTTTTTCACAACAGCTGATCTTGATCTTTTTACAAATACTAGCTTTGGCTGGAAAATATGGAACATGTACTGTTCAGCTTATAAAGGATTCTTTTTGAGGGGTAGGGAAGTGAATAGGTGGTTACCTTAATCCTTTTCTTCCTATGAAATTGCATCTTCCATAAATCTTAAAAGTTTCATCCTCTGGCTCTGAAGTGTGCTGGTGCCCTGCAAAGGGACAGTCCCAAAACAACTGTTTTCCCTTGGAGTCTGCAAGACTGGAGCAAAGTGTAAGTATCAGATTGTAGGACTTCTTTCTGTAAGGTGTGGCACCTAAGGGTTGCTGTGGCAGACTGAAGGGGCAGCAGCAGCCCAGGAGCTGGCAGTGGCTGGCTGCTGCTTTGAGACTGTTGTGGGTAACTACTGAGAAAAGTGATGGTTTTGCCCTCCTCTTTCCTGGCATCTCTTGTCTCTTGGGATTCTGACATGTGACTTCTAGTTAGATAGGCCTAGCTGAGCAGTAAGCCAGCAAGAGCAGCAGGTGTATGTGTTTACTTTTGTGATTGATATTAACTGGATTGCTCTGATTCTCTCACAGTAAGAAATCCATTTCCAATGAGACCTTATCCTCACTATCCACCTCAACGACCTGGATTTTTGCCTCCACCACCTCCTCCTGAAAATAGAGTTGAACCATCTCAGTCAAATCCACCAGCTGTAGAACCAGAACCACAGCAGGAGACTTGACAGTCATTTGGGGAATGTACTGAACCAGTTTTGTGCTCTCCTACTGGCATTTTTCCTTATGTTAAGTAACCATTGTTACTTAGGTCTATACAAACTACTTTGCTCAAATTGAAGCTTAATAGGGAAAATTCTCAGGATAGTGTTTTGTAAATAAAGAATTAAATACCTATGAATATTGTGAATAAGTGATTTCCACTGTACAATAGTCATTTTAAATTACGCATTTCTAATTTGAGTAGTCTCTTCAGAGGTGTATAAAATTAAATCATGTGAACCTTATTGTAAAAGTCCAGCTGCTTTGTGCAGGTTGAGCTGTACAGTGAGTCTCTCTGCATGCCAAAAGTGATGCTTGCTGCTTTATGAATAGGATGTGAAAACAAATGGAAACAGTTAATAAAAATCTACAGAAAATGAAAGCAATGTCACTGGTAACATGGTATAATAGACAGGTGAACCATGACTAACCATGGTTCTCCACTCGAGTCCCCTCTGTTAATGGCCTCACAGGTGATCTCTCAGCCCTCAAGCTCTACACTGTGCCAGTTCTGCTGCCATGACACTGAGGGGGAAGAGGCAGCAGAAAAGCCAAGCAACTCTCCCATCACTCTTCAAAAGCTGGAGAAGTGTTTATTGAAGATGTGTACAGGGGCTTTTTATGACCTGGGAGGAAGGAGTCATAGCTAGGAGCTGCTCCAGCACAGCCTAGCCCTTGCCTTTGAAGACATATGTCTGCAACAAACCAATAGGAAGGGTGTGTTTTTACTGTCTCAACATGAATTTGGTTTATTAGGCTTCCGATTTTAACACCAGTATTAGGAAAATGCTGGGCAGGACAAAAGCAGAATTAAAAAGTACAAGAAGGAAGTGGCAAACTGCAGCATTAATCAGTTTGTGTCTATAAAAGGAGTTGGTGTGTACCTCGTTCACCTCTTCAGGTTCCTGTGTGGTGCTTCCCTGGCAGGAGTGGCTGTCCCAGCAGGCACAGTGCACACACCTGCAGCCAGGGTGGGGCTGGCCAGTGCCAGGCTGCATCTGGACAGAGCCAAGCTCTGCTTTTACTGGTGACTGAACAATCTAAAGTCTTCTGCTAGGAGCTGGTGGCTGTTCTGACAGTTTGGCTTCAACTTGCAAACCATGTAAGGACTCGCTTCAGTCATTTGATAAGGGACCCTCCAAGATAAAGAAGCAAACTGTAGTTTTAGCAAGCCCCAACTCAGCAGCAGTTCAACCAGCAGCCTCCATTCTCTGCATGCATGCACACATAACACACAGTTTCAGGCTTTAATGTAAATGCAACCACCACACCCCATAATTAGAAGTTACAAAAAAAAACCGTCCAGCCTCCTTTTTTGTAAGTGCTTAGGTCGAATCTGCCAAGGGAGCATTTTCTCTTGTAGCTCAGTATTCCTGCTCCTACCATTGTATCCACCTTGGCTTGTTTCAGCTGTAGAACTCTTCCATGGCTCACTCCTACAATTTCTTTATCCTTTCTGCTTCTAGTTTAGCCCTCAAAGCATTTAGGTAAGCGTTTGTACTCCAGCGACTCAAGGACAGATTCTGACAACAGACATTTTAAAGCATCTCCATTTTAAGTTAACCACGTAGTTTAATGTGGCTGTTGCATCAGCTTTAGCCAATTAGTTGATGGCTATGAGTTTGCCTGAGAGACTTCACAAGGATTCTCAAAGGAATGACTGGGTTTTACCCTTACCCTTGTCATCAGCCACAGGAGCAACCAGAATTGCCAAATACACCCTTGCCCCTGCACAGAGAACCAGGCTATAGCACAGAAATCCTGGGCTGATAACACTGCCATAAACCTTCTTCTTTCCTTTCCCAACTCACCTGGGAGGCTGCAAAAACTATTTATGAATGTATCTCTTGTTTTCTGAGCAAACACAGTATTTTCTCCATGTGGATTAAATATTTGTTCTACGTTAACTCTGAAAAATTCTTCCTCCACCAAAACAGTCTATGCCCACAATGGTACCAAAAGTTGCAGGCAAAAAGAAAGATAGCTGGACTAAGAAAATGCAGGAAAGGCATGGATTGGATCATCCTGCAGAGAGAATGGCATCATTTGAGACATTTTTCCCCTTCCCAGCAGCAGTCCAAAATTTTATTTGCAAATTTGGAAGCAAGCTTAGGTTTATGTAATAGGAAGCAGGTAGATGGTAACCTGTCAAATGTAGAAAGGTCACACAAAAGTGTATGTGGGGAAGTCCCTGTTCCGCCCACCTCCAAAAGAATAAGCAATGTAGTTTTGACAGATTAAGGTTTGTGTTCCAAGCTCCTACAGCTGAACATAGAATGCAAAAAACTAACTTGACAGTGCCATCTCTTCAGGAAATACAAAGAAACAACAAAAGTAAAGTTCCTTTTGGGATTAAGCAACTTCAAAGTAATTTCACAATAGTTTGTAAGGTCCCACTCCAAATGCAAGAGAATATTATCTCAATTTATTAATAATTGCAGATCGCTTCATCTTGAATCCCTTCATCCTGGCATCACTAATAAAGATTACTGCTGAAAATACAGGCAGGCAACAAACCCCACTTCTATCTATTCCTAAAACAGGAGAAAAATCAGGGGTGCATTTCTCCAGCACTGCTCAAGGTATGGCTTTCACCACGCACTCCTGCTTTACTGGACTCCCTATAATTTCCAAGATAGAAAGATTCTAGCCATGTGTTTTAGGTACACTGACTTCTTCCCTGAGCACAAGCTACACCCAGTGAGTGTTTCACTCAGGCTGTATGAAACAAATCAGACCTGGAGCATTCTGACAATGGACAGCCACTGCTAGGAGCCAGCTCTGGCTGCAACTGCAACGAGTGAAAGGGAGCACACCCCCCTACTGTAGTCAAGTGGGCTGCTTCTCCTGCTCTTCATCAGATCTTTCAAGATTAAGTTAATTAAAAACAAAGCAAAAAATAGGTTAGACCAAACTGATTAAAAACACATTTGTACACCAGGAGGGCAAACAGGTTCCTTCCCAGCTCTGTTTAGTGAGGCAGTTACCCCTAAAATGCAGTAGCTTGCAGAGATAAAATTACCATTCTGCAACTGTTTAAACCAGAGCACACAGAATTTGCCTTATTTGTTTCTAGCTTTTTCTGTGCGACTTCCTGAAATCTTGAACCCTTCACAACCAAACTTCAGGTTCAGATGCTGCTGAGCATCACCATCTGATTTATCTGCTACATAAACCTCCCTTCTGAGGCCGAGCCCTGAAACAAGTTCCAGTGTTTCACTTGACTGGAACATGAAAAGCTGTAACTGTATTTACCTTATCTTTATCACCCACAGTCTCTTCAGCATGTTGGCAAATGATGTTGCTCACCAAATCTGGAAGATCTAGGAAACTGCTTGAACAAGCAGTGCAGTTCTCACACTTGGCAGCAGCTTGGCCTACCGTAACAAGAAGTTCAGAAGCTCGAGTAAAGTCCGTGCTTGGCACGCACACACTGACCAGCCACTCTGACAAGCCTCACAGCACAGTCAGCCACTGCAGGGCACAGAGCTCTCCAACAGCTGAGCAGACATTTGCAGCTTTCATTCAGAAGGCACAGCTGTGTACTCTGAGTACGGATAAAACGTCAAACTGAAGCGTTGCAGGTATTCATAATCTATTTAATAGTGGGACACCAAAGAAGTACTACACATTTTTCTTGAGCACATTAGATTTTGATTTAAGCAATTGCAATTGATGAAGTAATTTCTCAAAAATAGTCTTCTATATTCTACAATCCACAGTTTACTGTATCAGTCTAATAGGTGATATAATGATATACTGTTTGTGCTAACTGGTCTGATCTTTAGCAAAGCATCCTTCCCATTCCTCCACCACCCCAAAAAATGTTGACAAAATTCAGCCAAATTAAAAAAAAATTGTGTGACTTACTTTAGATTTTTCTGCTGACCTAAACACAATGGGAGCTACTAGTTATACACATCTTAAGAACGATGTTGCATTTTAATTCTAAAAATCTTCATGCTGATAACAATAAAGTATTTTATACAGCGATCAATTTTTAATGCTTTATTCATTGATTAAAAGAATATAACATTTAACATAAACCATACAACATCAGTCATCAATTCAAACATTCAGCTGGTTTCCTTACATTTTCTGTCAGGAGTTTTTTTTTAATCTGATCACATTTATAAGATAAAATCTCACCACATCTGGCATATACACACACTGTGCCAGTGGATTCACTCTACTGATGTACATATAAAATCCGCATGGTATGTGCTCACTGGAGACAAAACAGCGCACACCTGTCAAAAGGTCATTTTAATATAAGATGGTAAAACCATTTGTAAAACACATATAAACTTTTTCCATAAATAGAATCATATCTGGACATCTGTTGCATAAATTGTGTTTTCCAAAGCTTACAATATAGCAGCCAGGTCTCAGCACTGCTGGGCACCCACGTTGGCCACTTACTTTATTATTGCAGACTGTCCTTTAAACATTAAATGCACAACATTCGTACCACTTAAAACTGGGGTCAGGTGGAAGTCTCACAGAGACCACGTCTGTACCGCGGTTGCCCTGAAACAGTTACATCGGCTTCTAAAGCCTCTCAGATATAACAAGATTTTAAAACATACTTCATGGAATGTTCTTCATGCATCATAGCAGCTCATACCTGTGATAGAACAAGCTTTGTATTTGTTTCCTTTCCTTCCTTTACATTCACTATTCACAGTGAAACAGGTGCATGTTTGTTAAGAGTTCTGAGGTTGCTGACTGAGCCACAGCACAGCTGTGTACCACAGGTCGAAATTCGACCTTATATATTACAATCTAGCAGTATCTGGCTGGCCAAAAGTTGGCCTGCCCCTGCCAGCATGTGGGCACTTCTTCGTTTTTAATCTATTCTTTGGCAGCTGACACAGGCGCTGACAGAGAAAATCCAGTGACTCGGTTGTTAGGGATTTCACGACTAATGTTTGTTTGCAGGTGTAGACCTTTGTATTGAAATCTTCACTGTTATGCGTTTACCTCACCGGAGCGCACATTTCTTGCTTTCTCCTTTTAAACTTTGGCCCAAAGCTAACTTTTAAGGAAGATGACAGAACATGAGAACAAACGAGGAGGAGTTTGCAAAGAATCCAAAAGACTACAGCTTTATGGAGTGGATCTGTAAGTGCAGGAACCTGAAGCGCTAGTGTTTCACACCGCCGCTTAGCAGCTAAGGAAAGCCGAGAATGGAGTTAAGCCATGCTGCAGAATCCGCACGTGAAATCAAGCAAGGTAAGAGTCTTACAGTGAACAGCCCTGGATAGACTTCTCGTCCCTTAAGCCTATTAAGTAGCATGCTACTGGATTAAGCACACAATGACAGCACAGAGATCCACTGGGCTATGGATACGGGTATTAAAAACAGTTGGCTCCCGAGCACAGGACTCCAATATAATAGCAAAAGAATTCAAAATGCAGTTACTCAATTAAAGTAAAGTTAGCCGGCAACCTCAGACAGCCTTTGGCTGTATCTTTGCAAGGTTTGGTAGACAAGTCCATTAACCGTGAAAACCCTAAACACTGCCACTTTCAGCTTCTAAACCAATACCCGACTACGTTCTTTGATCAAGAAGTAGAATACACATATATAATTCTATATAGCTAATACTGATTAAACACAGCACAAAAGGGGTTAATTCACACTACCGAAAAAACATAATAGGACCCTACTTGCATATGTAACCACAGGAATTGTAAATAAGGAGCTAAATGCCTTCACTGAAGCTTTGCATCTCTCTGTAAAAGTGACGGGTTGGCTCAGTGAAGACACTGAGCAGCTCTATGTCCATGACGGCGTGCCAAGGGCGACCCAACCCGAGAGATACTTGCTCAATGAAATTGTGTACTGGATCCACATCCTGATCAGCCAGTTCTCCTTGGTCGAACTCAATGCTTTCTTCTGTGACTTCCAGTACTTTCAGGTCAGAGCCACGAAGACGAGCAATTGCTATAAGGTTATGAGCCCAGACTGTGTAACCTACGGGGAAAGAAAAACAAAGTCGCTCTGTCATTTTCCTACAAGGTATTTTCTTACTCTGGCACTTAATACCAGACCATCCCAATGTCTCTCCCAACCTGTTCCGTCATGGTCCATCTGGCAGAATTCCCCTAGGGCATGGTGGGGGCTTTCTGGTTTCAAGTGGTGAAGCCCCCATTTTACACTCTGAATAAGTAAGTATAAAAATATTTCAGATTGTTTCATTAACCATTTCTAGATCTTTTTCTCCTGCTTGCAGAACAGTGGATTACTATAAGTTATATATAAAACTTCAAACATCCTGTGATCTACTGTGTAGTAAAAATAGAATGCAAAAAGTGAGTTATCAATTAACTGAATGCATAAAAGGAATGCTTTAAAAAATCTGCTTATGCTAGAAAAAAAGATTTGCTTTCATTGCTTTAGAAAGTACTTATTAAAAAAAAAAGCCACCACCAAACAAACAAAAAGTCAGCACACAGACACCAGAAGCCTCTGCAGCCTCTTCACCTCACCCCAGAAGCCTCTTCAGCCTCTTCACCTCACCCCAGTGTGTTTATGTACATATATATATATATGGTAAACGACATGCATCTTGTTATTCTGTCCGAGATAAAATATAATTGCAAAGCTTCCCTCTCTTGACAGTACTTATTAGCATTCCTCTTTAAAAACTCCTACTCCCCAGTTACCTGTAAGCTTTCTGTGCCCTGGCTAAGAGAAATGAAAAGTTCCTCCCTATTCAGATGCAAACCACAGATGGGAACTTCCCTTTTGGGGAGCTCTGCCAAAGCAGCCCTTCCACTGCAAAAGGCAAGGCTTATTTTTGCCTTCATCATCATTCTTGCAGGTGCTAAGCTTCTTGGTGAGATGCCCAAGTAGATTCCAAGTAAAGCTGCAGTCTGCACAATGTTTGAACTGGGAAAGCTAAACTGCTGAGAAGTAGAAGCTAACTGTGGTTTGGTCTTCCAACAATGCAGTTAACACGCTCTACATCATAATGTATCAAAATAAAATAGATAGAGAATGAAGAAAATATGTCAAAGGAATAAAGAAAAGGAATTTCCGTTCTCTTTTACTTTTTTCTATTGCTTCTCTAGAAGTAAGTTGGTTAGGGTAGGTGTTCAACAAAGAAGCCTGAACATATCTGTAAGGCTCATTTCTGGTATATTAACCATCAGGAATGCATGAATTCCCACAATCTTCATCTGCTGGATACTGCACCTCCAACACAACCATCCATAGAAGATGAAGCTGTCTTAATTCAGGCAGCTTAATTCAGCTTAATAGGGACACTGAACTCAAAGGAAAATTCCTCCTTGTATGATGACACACTCCTGTCAGGACATGAAGGAGCTCACACCACCTTCCAGTTATCTTGATTGTAAAGGAACTTATCAAAGAAATCTTTGAAAGCAAGTGCAAGAATAAAGGAAAAAAAAAAAAAAAAAAAAAAAAAAAAAAAAAAAAAAAAAAAAAAGCCTGCACACAAAACCCCTTTACCATCATTTGGGCAGGTATATGGCTTTTGCTGTAACTTTTTATGGTGAGATCCTCTATGCACTAGAACAACCATCTTATTCCCAACTTAATCTCATTTTAAAAGAACTCTCCTTTCAAAAGTTCTGCCTGAAATTTCTTTGTGACCTCCCAGCTGCCAAAAAGTCTCTGTCCAGTTAAGTATACAGAGATAAGAGGAAATGATCACTTCACTACAGGTATCACTGAACAACAAATTTACCATGAACACACTGTAATTTATTCTTCCTTGCTAGTAAAAATTTCAACTTTAGTTTTGCTCATGGACAGAATAAAACTTCACCAGGATGTTTATAACACAAAGTCATAACAATCCATGTGGAAGAATCCTTCCCTTAAGGAGGAAGAAAAAATTAAAAAGGCCTTTGTTCTCACAAATGGACCATGCTTTATATTCACAGTGCCAGATCATACCAGTATATCCTACTGTCTCCATCCCATCCCAAATGGTCACACACTCTTTACAACCCTTTTTTGTTCTGCAAGAATCAAGCTGTATTTAACATCTGCCTTCCTCTGGCTCCTGGACATGGACATTTCCACCATTTCTTGGTGGCAAGACGATGACTTCCCGCAAAAGACAATCTCAAGGCAGCCCATATAAAGTGTCCTTAGCATATGTTTTCCCCTTCCTCTTCTGGTCAATGACAAATGGCAGCCACAAGTAGATGGAAATAAAAGCTTTTTCAGAAGCAAGCTAATACTAGAAGAGGAAACATACACACATACACACATAAGCCTGAGAAGCACTGGGAGCTGAAGAATAACCACTTCGGAAGACAGAAGAAGAAACCTGAGCACTTCAAGCAAATTATGGCACCTTGAACAAAACTACCTTCTTTTCCTGAAGGAAACTTCACAATACAATATGACAAGAGGAGCCAGAAAACACTATGGTAAACCTCAGGGAATGAGGCATGTACTAAGATGCTGTACTGGATATTTCTTCCTAATAGTGTTCCATCTACAGCTACTACTCTCCAAGAACGATGCTTGCAGCATAGTACTAGAAAAGTTATGTCCACAGCTTAGAAAAGATCAGGAGGCATTTAGAAGCAGCTTAGCTACCTTCTGCTGCAAGGAGGGGGAAAAGAAGGGTAAAGAATGTGATCCTGATGTAACAGCGAGGTGATATTTGGCCATTTTCTCACACAGGCAGGCACAGCATCTCTCCAAAGAAAGGTGATGTAGCAACAACCATTTGCTAGACAGAAGCATAAGGGACGTTTGCTTTCCCAACACTCTGCACAGACTAATAGTTTCTACTGAATAGACACGTGCAGATATGAAATTATACTTACACTAGCTTATGTTCAGATGTTTCACTAGCTTTTAAAGTTAGATAATCTATTAGAGGACTTTTCTGTAGCAGAAGGATAATTTAAGGTAACACAATTAAAATTTTTTTTAAAGGTCCTCAAACATGTATCCAAATTTTAGAAGAAACTACTAAAAGCCACACCTAGACTGGTACAATCATGTACCAGCACTCAAATTCTGTCTCACCTGGAAATTATTAAGGAGAGACAGCTGAATTGATCATGCCTCCCCAAAAAAAAAAAAAAAAAAAAAAAGATTTTTACAAGATTTTTCAGTAAAAAACCACAGAAAAAAAAAGAGGAAATACAGCAGGACCTTCTGACTTCAACCGATGGAAATCTGAATGTCCACCTCCTGCTGCTGAAGGTCTCCTGTTTGTACTGAACAACTCGAGATTTACTCCCCCAAGCAGTCTGATGAAACACATTTATTCTCATGCAACACAATAGCCATTGCTTAACTCCTTCACGCATCAGCAAACTTGGTCTTGGTAAGCTCATTCCAGCACAAATAAAAAAACATTATTCTGTATTATTTCAGTTTCAGGTGCCTTAAAATTTGCCAGACTGCTGTAACTTCTACCACCAAGTTCTCTATTGATGACAGAGCTGAATAAATTCTAAAAGTTATTTGCTACTATATGGCAAATAAATAAGTGGGATAAACCTAGCTCTGGTATTACTGGTGAAACCAACACACTCAGTGAGGCAACCCTCTCTACAAATTTTTCAGCCTTCATCTGCTGGTAGTCTTACCAAATTGGTAACACATTTCTTCTTCTCAGCTTTGGGGCACTTAACCCGTGTTATTTACAAACAGGAAGCAAAATCATCTAATCTTGCCAGCACATGAGCTCACAGAAAAACAGCAAATGTTTTCAGTTTACATACACATAACCAGTCACTTAATGGAACTTGCACAGTGCAGACCACTTGCAGGATAAGCCTCCTGGAATGCTCACTTGTTAAGTTATCCTCATTTCTGTGAGGAGTTTAATAAAATCCTATGTGACTTCTCAACAGAAGTCAGTAAGACACAAGCATGTTCAAAACTCATATACAATAAACAGCTTCAACAACAGCATGTATAGCAATGGTGCAGCAGCCTTTTGTATAACATGCCACTAAAACACACTTGGATTAGAAAGGCTGAAGGCTTGTAAGCATTTAGAAGTCACATACTATGCCCATGCAATGTGTTACCTACCATGAACAGCTAGGAGAGACAGTCTTGTGCACCTCCAGGCTAATAAGACAAGTGGATCTTCATTCCGGTTGTCACTGAGATCTGGGAAGGCAGACATATCTATCACATCATTCATTAGTATAAAATGAGTGAGGAACTTGTCATACTGCCTGGATATGAGATCAACAACAGCTCCTGAAACACAAGTGACATAGCTGTCAAAGTGAATCCTCTCTAGGGGGATACTGGGCTTAAGAATCCTTAACATATCATCACTCTTGACATCAAAAGCCATTATATAGACCCGAAGATTAGTGCTGTTGCGAGTCAGCGCCTGCCAATTCTCATCTTTTGGCATATTGTCCAATGACTTGTGCATTATGGAAACACTGTGGACCAGGAGAGACAGTCGATGCAAAGGCACATGGTTGCTGTCAGCCAGGACTCTTGCCATTTCAGCTGTAAAATCACAGAAATCCAAAGCGAGCGAACGCAGGTTCACAAAGCGCTCCAATTCAACCGCAGTGATAAGAGTGGTATTACCAGGGATGTGGTTGTCCAATAAGCTCAGATGTTCCATGGTGTTGGCTATGGGGTTTGATAAGGAGGACAATGATGTGGGAGTTACTATTTGCAGCATTAACCCACAAGACAGCCATTTCAATTGCCTGCTATTGCCTAATATCTCTTCAAACAGCTGTTGGATTCTGTAAGTAAACAAAACAGACAATGATCCTATTAAACATGGTTTAGTCTTACCAACTGTGTACCATTCCATTTTTTTATTCAAGAATTACTCTTCCTTCATTTATAGCCTTACTCTGCAGGAAGATGCTATTATTATAGTTCTTATGAACTGCAATTAGACTGCAGACCTCCCAGCACATTTCAACATCCACTGCACTTAAAAGGTTAAAATTGTAAACTAAAAGAAATATGGACTTTGTCTTTCAAAAATGGTTGACACACTATGAACCTTCACTTCATGTATTTTCCAGCATATATTTAACACCTTCCCACATACATTTTAAGGTTATGCAAATAAGAAAACCTGTAATGCTTTTCAAATGCAGCTCTTGTTTTTAAAAACAGCTTTTTGTATTTCCTAACTTCTCCAGAACTGCAAATTTAGTATGGGAAAAAAGTCATTTTCAATGAAAGGTGACAGAAACTTGATTTTGAGAGTAAGTTAGAATGATGTGAAATTACCTGCTTGATTTGCTTATTAAAGGGTAAAGAACAAACATACAAGAAGGATTCTTTAAATAATTCCAAATGTACAACTAACTGGATTTTCAAGTACCAACAGGTTCATGTTTTACCAAAACAACTTGGACCCAGTAACATTTCAATCTCAAATTATCAGTGCCAGATTATTATGAACTTATTCTGATGCACTCACCTCTCCTACCCCTTTTTTTTAAGTGAATAGATGTTCTTTAAGTTAAGATATTTTGTTCAAGAAGGCAACAGAAGTATTTTAAATTTTCAATATTAAATTCAAATAGTATAGTCACACTCTAAAAACTTTCTCCATATAAGTATTTTTCCAGTCTTCATTCCAAAGCTGTAAAGGCCCAAAAGAGTCCTCCTGCCCAAATGACAAGTGTTTTTTTAGCATATTAGACACATGTAGGTAAGTATTTGATCTCAAGCCCTGGTCAGCATTACAGAGAAGCAGTTGAGCCAGGCTATGACATCAAGAAATAAAATGCCATAAAACATCAAGAAATAAGATCCAGTATAAAAACAGCAGAAATTTCTGTTCCCTAAATCAGGTAATGGTTTTGCACAGAACATGTATTCTCTTATTGCTATGAGGATATGTATATTTTATTCATCTAAACAAAAAAAAATTACAAAATTTTTATTCTCATCCACGTAAGTTTAATAGAGATAATGTCCAGGCAAAATTCAAGGCTTAGGCCAGTATCCTGACTGACAGCAGAGTAACACTAGCACCTGAAGGTGACAGAATAAGGAAAGCACATAGGGGTATTTATCAAATATCTCTCTAGTTTCCAAAACTTTGTAACACAGTTCTAAGCAGAGGTGGCTTTATGTATTTTGCAACTCTCAGAGACTTCACTTCTACAAATTCATCCAGGTTCCTCCTTTAGCAGAGTAAGTGTTTAGCAACCATAACACCCAATTCTAAAGAACTTTGCAGTGTGATTTATCCCCTCTTCTTGCTTGCTCTGAACTTGTCACCTACTACCTTTGATGCCCCATAAACCTTCTGTTGTAATAAAGTTAAAAGATCAGTCCTCATTCATCCTCTCTCTTGGCAAATCCTTATTCATCCCCTCCCTTGCCTACATGTGCTTTCTTCCTTCTCCTATGAAGGTACTAGGTTTGCAAGGCCTGACTTCACCCAAGTGGAAAAGCTGGTGTGGTTGTTGTATTTATTTTACACCTCAGTTCCCAAGGTTTTACCTAGGACAGTCATCAGGTAAAAAGACCTCAATATTTCCAGATTTCTCCAAATATTTCATTTAAAATTGAGGACTCACAACTGTGACAGTTTTAAACAACAGGTAAGACTCACAGACAGTGCAGTTTTTCTATTTTATTCCTAAATTAATTTAGAGTTAAGATGAACCTTATTTGATCCTGGCAATGTTTGTTTCAAAAGTATTCTTGCCAATGAATAGCAGATTGAAGGCAGATTATCTCACAATCCCCCAAAGAAAGATTCTACCACAGCAATCTCAAATTTCTTCCAAAGACTCCTCCCTCCCCCCATACACATCTGCAAAAGGTGCTGTAATGGTTGCAGCAATGGCAGGATTTCTTTTGTAATAGCCAAGGCAATCAATCTTAATAATGCTTTTGATATTTTACAGAACTGTTGAAGACAAATTAATTTTGAGGTGTTCAGTAGAATACTACCACCTATATGCCTCACTGCACTAAAAATCTGTCTAAATTGGGGTTCTCATACACCTTAAACCTCTGAGCTTAGAGGAATACTGTTTTAGTGCCTGGAAAATTTAATAAAAAGAAATATGACACAGAACTCTGCAGCTCTCTTCCCAGTTCCAGTGGGAACGGCAGTAAGAAACTTTTTAAAAGAGAGAATGATTTAATGCAATTTGCACATCAACTTTTTATTGCAAGCATCGAAGTATTTATACAAGTATGCAGATTTGTGCTGCTGGAATAATGACCTGTAGGTCCTAAGAAAACCTCCTCCAGTTTTTAGCCAGTCAGAGATCAAACATGTCAATAGAGAACATTTAACAGCAATAATTTCTAAATTGTTTTTAGTACCTACTTTATAAAAAGGCCAGACAGAAAGCACGATATAAGACAGAAGTTATTAATTTTAACATATTTCAAATAATTTTTAAACAGCCTAGCAGGTTTAGTTTTTTTCCTCCCCTGCAAATTCTTATGCACATTCTATTTTCCATAAACAGATTGCATCTAACTGGAGTTTGCAAAAATAGCCTGAACTGCATTCTAAAAAATAGACATGTGAATTCTTGGAAATTAACACCTACTTTATTAGCATATTCATTTTACTTCAACTGCCAAGCAGGTACTACAACATTTATGTTAACTTAAAACAATTATTTAAAAATTCACTTATAAAACTGAAATTTGAACATATAACAGAAAATAGAAGCAGAACTCACTCAGCACATGCCAAAAAGCAACACAGCCTACTAATGTCTCAACAAGTGTTATCAGCCCCCTTGGCTCCCTGCAGGCAGCAATTATGGGATGGTCACCATTGACCTGTAACCTGCAAATTATTATACTAAAACAAACAAACTTAAAAAATATATTTTTTTAAAATGTACTTTCACAATTAATGCCCCAAATGGTGTTTTCATCCAGAGGACAGACCAAAGCCTGACTAAACAGGCACAGCTAGTGTTTAAGCTCCCAAACCAGTCCTAACCAGGACTGAAGCCCATCCATGGCCATGGACAGGAAGCAAACAGCTTACTAAGGTCCATATGGAGGCTATTTGTTTAATTAAATACTATCAATCAAAATATTTTGTTTAATAACAGAGGCTAAACTGGTTCTTTTGGAAACCAAACTATCCAAACCACATGGATCAATCATGAGAAGCAGATTTCAGAAAGCCAGACTTTTAGACAACTACCCTTTATTCAACTCAAGACAAATGAACAGTTTACACTGAGCATCTCAACACTAAGAAACAGAGTTGTAAAGAGAATTTTAGAAAGTAACCAGGGACACACATGCTGTACAGAAAAGGAATAAGCATCACAAACTCATGCAAATGTGTATTTTTGAAAATATGCTCCAAAGCCTCCTCTGCCTCAGGACAACCCTTAGCCTTAAACTGGAGGAAGCATCCTAATGGCTCTGTAATAGCTGAGATCCCACCTACAGTCTGTTACACCCAGCTCAAAGGCAGATTTCAGGAATCATAACATTTTTTTCCCTGACTGCTTTAACTGCAGGAAGTTTCTGAAACAGCTAGTAAGGTTTATCACTACACAGGTTCCAAAAATCCTCAACTACCAGTAACACTGTTTCCAAAGGTTGCTTACACCTTTCACTGTTAGTTATCAGCATCCATGTTTTGCAACTTACTGATGCAAACCCCAAGTGCAAAAAACAAGGCTAAGAAGCCATAAAGATTTACCTTCTGAAGTAAGTCTGCTACTAGTTCTCAAACTTCAGACAACTGAATAAAACACTGCCAGCTTTCCTTTAATTTAGACAAGGACTAGCAGGTTCCAAGTACACTGTTCTGTTCTTGAAAAAAAACAACCAACCAACAACCCTCCCCACAAAAAAAAAGAAACAACAAAAAAAAAAGCACCCTCCCAAAAGAAACAAAAAACCAACCAAAAAACTCACAACAACAAACAAACACAAAAACCCAACACCAAAATTAACTCAATTAAAAAGAAGTAGCATTCATTTGCTCATTCCAAAATGTGCAAAGGTTAATATTCATCTAAAAGACTAACAAGTTAGATAATCAGTTTTGAACAGTTTATGGCTCTAAAATGTGAGTACTTGCTTGAAGAAACATTTAACCATGCACTCAGCTGAGTAAACATCTGCTTAGATGACTCCCTTCAAGTCCCTTTGCAAAGATTTGATTACATATTTATATTTTCACAAAGGGTATCAAATAAAGGAGCTTTTACCAAATGAGCCTTTTACCTGCACACAGCACTACAGTACATATGTTAGACAGAATCACAAATTGCTCCAAGTTCTGCACTGGAAACACAACAGATGAAAAAGACACAGTGTGTGACTAACAGCTCTATTTGCACTGGTTTGCAAATTTAGGTCAGGACCAAACATTCAGTTTGATGACTGCATTCACACACGTACATTAATCTGATAATATACCTACACTGCTTCTAAAAATCACTCAAAACAAAAAATAGTGAAGACCTAGAGTGGCTGTGCTTATTCCACTGCCAAGCTACTGGGCGAAAGATGCTCAAATTGACACAAATTAAAAGTATGGTATTCAGGTTTTATTGCATCAGAAGTTTTAGCAGTACTGCTAAAATAGTTAAGTCAGCATCCCTCCCTCTGTGGTAATTTATTCCAAAAGTCAGTAGCTGTTTATACTATATTTAACCTTTTCCAAAGAAGAACAATAACTACTTGGATTATAAGCATTCAAGGACTGTCCTGTAATGTAATAATGGCAAGCTAAAATACACCTCTGAACTATACATGCACATTGAGAGCTGTGATCTTTCAGGAACTCTGCAAATACATAAATTAGTTTTCAGATGCAATTTGAAGTAAGTTGTAGCACTTCTGTGTTTCAACAGTTTCCCTGTTTCTCTCTCAAGTTTCAAGCAAACTTGAAAGAGAACATAAGCACAAATATGTTTTCAACTCTTGTGAAATACAACAGATTACTTCCTTTTCTAATTTTTTTTCATGTACAGCAATAGTAAGAGGTGCTGGTAACAGCTCCTCACCCCTCCTCCCCTTTTGTGGCATTAACATAATATTGTTTCTAGAACACAATGAAAAGAGTAAAGAAAGGATTGTCACCCTGCTGAGAATGGAGGGAAAAAAACCCAACAAAAATACAACAGCCACAAAACCAGACTACTTCATGTAAATAGCAGGAACAAGAATTTAAATTTTCACCCTGTTAAAAAACTTAAAGCTTCTCAGTCACGCATTTCAGGAACTTCTGTGTTCTGTCATCTATTTCTATTATTTTCATTATTATTATTATCCTGTATTAGATAATTTACAAAAATAACTTACTGCTTAATCTTCTTGCCATCAGGGTCAACCTTTCCAAGGTAGGTATTTGATATAGTTCCATGTTGCTGCAGAATGCTTATATCCCCAAAGAGACTTAACTTCTGGAGGTTCCTAGGAAACAACAAAATAAAAAGGAACCTGTACACAAAATTAAAATGGTGTGGGAAATCATTCTGGATAAGACAAATGCAGGCAATAAACCCCACTATTACATGGAACACACAGCCTGTGTTGGGAAACCTCCTGTCCTGGAATGCAGGCACATATGGAACTACAGAAAATGAGACTGAAGTATAAAGGGGAAGAGGACACACGAACTGCTGAAAGCAGTTGTAAGGGCAAATACTGCTTTTCAGTCAGCACTGGAGTATTTTCAGCAAGCCTGTAGCACCACACAAAAACCTCAGGAGTGGTTTCATACAATTTTTAATCCTTGGAAAATGTGTGTTAAGTGTCACAATGAAAACATCAAATACTTACTCCTTTCAACATTTAACACTGCATTTAATGCCCAAGTAGAAATCAATGACAAACAACCCTGCCTGAGCACTTACATCAGCTGGGCTACAAATGGGAGCCCAAACCTGCCTCAGTCAAGGCATCACAAACCTCAGACAGGAAAAGCAAAAGCTCCCCACACCCTAATCAGTGTCTAATTTCTGTTATATCAAAGTAGAGGAAGCTTTTCTAGTATTCCCCATCAGTAAGGGATGATTTTAACTTTTAGAAAGGATACCTAAAAAGAAGTGAAAGAAGAACCTCTGAGTTGATGCTGAACATGACACAGTGCACTATACAGTCACTTTTCCTTTCCCTAGTTCAGTTTCCTGACTTGCATCTTTTCTATTCCTAAAACAGATCAAGAAAGATATATGCAAATGACTGCAGTTTTAAAGTAGCTATGTAGCATTTACTATGATTATTTTTGTAGCTGACTAAGTTTTGGGTCAACATTTCTTCTATTTATATAGGCTATAAACTAGATTTATTCCTAACATGCAAGGGCTAGTCTGCAATTGATAATTAACAAGGCAGAAACTCCAGTTTCACCACAAATGGACACATAAATTAAATTAATCCTAAACAGTAGATGCCAATTAACCTGTAGCTCACAATTACATGAGTTACCATAAATCCTTATTTCTTCTGGCTCACAAAGCACATACTAGTATTTCAAATCAGCCTTGAGGAAAATGCAATATGATTACCATGCTCAAAGCATAGGCAAGCTCTGGTACAGTTCACTACCTCCACAGTACAACCTGATAATCCACTAAGAGAAGATGGGGGGAAAAAGGATTAAGTAGCCAAGTTTTACATTTTTTAGTAGGTATGAGTTACAGTCTATAATTGTTATCTATCATAAATCATAATTTACCTGTTTTGAAGTTCCTGTATTCAAAAACAGCACACTGATTGCCTGAAATCTATCAACTGTTGCACCTGCTACTTTTTTTCTATAGAACAACAACTTATATAGCAAGATCCACGAGCTTCCTATAAAGTCTGACAAATACTGGAGTCAAATACCTAGAATTCACAACTGTGCTGAAATTCCAAACATTTAATATTTTGTATTTTAAATACAGGCCTATTGTACTGATGATACACTAAAATAAACTGAGTCTTAAAATATGATCAATATTCTACAAATCTCACTAAGATATTGCCTAACCATACTAAAGAATAAGTTTGGCAGGGAAACCTAAAACACTGGCACACCCAACTTGAGAGTATTTTGGGCTCTTTTTTCCACAAAAGGTCTAAGAGACAGTCTGGTATGACAGGGATGTAGCAGAAACCTCCACCAGGTGTGAAAAGTAGTGTTCACAGCCAATGCTATAAGAAACCTTTATCTTTTGATCTTGGTGACTTATTTATGAGAGTGAAGAGCCAAAATGCAGTCTTCAGAACAGTCCTGAATCACCTCCATATCCACATCAAACACAGGTCTCAATTTGTGCCACTCACAGCACCAGCCAATGCTACAGTAGGATGTAGGCAGGCATTAAGAGGACCACCAAAGCACAGAACACATGGAATGCTAATTACTACTGCCCCACACATTTTTACTTCATCTTTTTGACTGCCATTTCATGCAGAACAGAGACAAATGGAAAAGTTCTCTGCCTGAAAACTTTAACAATGACAATATCCAATTATTTTTCCATTCACAGCACAGTTATTACCATCAACAAATCTGATCACAGTTCAACACAATGTTAGAACTTTGCTACTATTTGCAGTTTTATACAACTCCATGACATTCAGCTCATTGCTCACCATCATTTCAGAGATTGCTATTTAAATAAAATTATTTCAAAGTTACTTATCTTTTAGCAAAAGTCATAATGGCATCTTAATCCTGTGTAGTATCCATACATACAGCTGGGGGAAAACTTGTGGTTTGGAAGGATTTGTAAAACACTTATTTTCCACTAGCTCAAATAGCACACTAGAAATAACACGCTTCTTACTAGGCTCCATCTTCAGTTTTGGTCGGTCTTTTTTAATACCCAATTTAAAAAAAGCACAAAATGTCCTTGCTTGCATTCAAGGCGAACAAAGTGGTGAGGCACATATTGTATTACTACACTAGTTTCTGCCAGTTTCAGCTGCCTGTTTAGACCAATAGAAAACAGTCATTAGAAAACATCAAAACCAGATGCAGTCTGCTGTTTTGAGCGATTCACCAATTTTTGGTAACTCCAAGAGATGCCATACCTCAGCAAGACACCACAGTTTTATAGTAACTTGCATTTTTGTTTCCATAGCAAAGATCAAACAAGTCACACAATTTAACATGCTGCAGAGGAAAAGAGGGGTGTGTGTCTGTGTGTCACTACCTTCCTATCTTCCTTTGTAAGCAAGAAAGGAGGAGTAGAGGAGACAATACTTTGGTATCTTAGAGTTACATAAAAGAACAGGATTTTCCTACTGAATGATCACAAGGTGCTTATTAGCTGTTGTATGCACATAAATGCAAACAGAAAGTTTGTCACACTCCCACCCTGCCTTCTAGAACTCACTTTGGAAAGATCAGTTCAAGAAGGTGCAGATCATGAGGATTAAGAAACATCATGCCCACCCACACCCTTTTTCTCAGAATTAAGTAGAACATCAGCTTTTGAACAGTTATACACTTTGTTATTTTGCTACATTTGCTATCATAACCATAAAAGCTTATGGAAAAGTTACAGATCACTATAAATGCTACTTTAGTACCTTTTCATTAAATAAACAATAGATTCTTAGAGCTCATCAAGGTCCCAATCCTATTAACTCCATATGCTGCCACCCACAAAACAACTTGAGCTCTGCTTCAAATATGAGACAGACCTTGAACATACCTTTTTGGATGGTAACTGGCTGGCAGCAGGAATACTTGTCCAAAAAATTTCAGTTGTTTTTAAAACAAGTTGCAGACAAGTTGTTATTTCCTTAATTCCATCAGAACTAGCAAAGGTCACTCCAAAATATTTTTCTAGAGACTTAATACACAGATTTGCTTAGAAACTAGCAATTCTATTTGTACAGAAAATGCTCTTAGTAGCAAAACCACACATCATTCTCTTCCAGCCAAGAGAGCATTTAGAAATTTCATTACTTTTAATAATTACTTTTCCTTGGTCCTGCAGTATTGTAAATCCTCAAGGAAATCTGTAGCCTTTTAAAATACATTATTTTTCTTGCAAGGAGGAAGGTTGCTAGTGCATTGCTTAATAATACATTTAAAACCCCAAAACAACATTACACAGTTAAGAAACAGCATCACAAAGGCAGATTTCTTCCTTTTCAGTTCTGAAGTGTAAAATGGAACAGTTTTTGAACTTATCTGCCAAAAAGCTATCATAAGGGCTGACAGGAGTTATGAAAGACTGTCCTGTTCTAAACTTAATTCCAAAAGGAATGCATTTACAGTGATTCAGCCACTGAAGAAATTAAAAATTTCCATTTACATTATTTTGGAAATTACAATTGCTATCTTGTGTACAGTGAAATACAGTGAAAACAAAAAGAAATTATTAATAGTCCTTGAGTTACAGATAAAAAAAGAGAAGCAGAGAAATTAATTATGGACTGCAGTCCCTCCTTAAACAAAAATAAGCATCAGGCAGGTGACAAGGCCTCTGGTTTAGACATTAGGTGGTCATAGTAAGAACTAAGCAGCAATATGGCATATGTTAATACTCCTCCTCACCTCTTTTCAATCTCAAAAATCTTCTTAAAGAACTAAAACCCAGTGTTCTACCTGAGAACTAGTAATTTATAAGTAGTTACTTTGCAAGGGAAAAAACCCCTCAAACATCAAAATAAACTAAAAACCTAGTCTGTTCAAAGGAAAAAATTGAGTCTATTCTGAAAGTAAAACGGAAAAAAGGTCAAGTGTTTAATGTAAATTATGCCACTCATCCCCCAATTTTTTAAATGCTCATTAAAAAAAGTCTGCTGTAATAATCAGGTACCTTGTGTTCCCCAGTCATGCATCATTCATTTAAAGCCAAAAGAGCAGCATATAAATGATTTAGAGACAGCAAGAAAGTACAGCAATGCAAAATCTTATCAAAATTGGTAACTTTTCATTCCTGTCCTACCACCAAAATTATACTAATCTACCAGAGAACAGGTACTGGAGAAACAACTACTTCTGCGCAGTGTTTTACTTCACTCCTGAGTCCCACTGTGCATACAGAATCTGTAAAATGAACTTCAGAAAGCAAGTATCCTTGTACAGATTTCAGATAAGACTACGGAGAATTTTTCAAAAGAAAAAGTGTATCAAAAGCCTTCTCACATCGCAGTTAATTTTGACAGCCTCGTACTTCAGTGAGGAAAAAAAGAAACAATTTACTTTTCTAACAACACCCCCATGCAACAGCTCCTATAGATACTACTTTATTTTAAAATTCCAAACCCATGTTATGATAGTTGTCTTAGATCTGACAATGACCACAATCACTTGAACATTTTTTCTCCTCTTATAATACTAGTTGGATTTCCCGCAGATTGAACAGTTAAGTGAAAGCTCCTGAAATGCAAGAGAAGACCACACACCAAGGATTCACAGGGCAAGAAATAAATTAAGATAAAGGTGAGCTGGACTATCGAGCTGTTTGCTGAAGTGAGGTGTGTAACCCTCAGCCGTCGCAGCTGCACCACAGGAAGTACCTGCTGGGCGCAACAGAGCAGAGGAACTGAAAGTGAGACTTCACACACCACATTTGCATTCATCTCAAACCAACGAGGAATTGCTTTTAAAGTTCTCTTGCTGCAATTCAAAATAAAGACACAAGGAAGGCCTCAAGCAACTCTCTCATACCCCTGGAATCAAAGGGGGCGGTAACAAGATCATGACTCAGTTGCAGACAGTTTTCTAAAGGCCATCCACAAGGTTTAATTCATCGTAAAGATGCCCTGAAACACTTGCAGCTTTTTTTCTTCCCTTGATAGGTGAAGCTATATGCACACAGAGGGGAAATAATATTAACTATTTCCTACCCTAAAACCTGCATGGCTTTCTAAACTCATCATACTGTAATATCCTTTCTATACTCATCAAACTGTAACATCCTTGCTTTCCTGTCTTACATGCTGACTGACTAGAGGCCATATATTAGGATATCTGATTATCATCCTATTATCTCTATCACACCCCCACACAGTGAAGAGAATGCAAGTATTTTTGTGTTAAAGACCTCAAAGCCGAGGAAATTATCTGACCTGCCAAAGTAAGTGTGTGAAAAACACATCTTAAATACAAACCACAGGAAAACATTTCTATCATTTAAATTTAATTAGGCCAAGAAAGTCCTACACGTGAACATTTTTTTTTTTCAATTAACAGAAGAACATAAAACCTCAAACAAGCAGGTAAGACGAGAGGTGGCATGAAAGCTCAGCTTTTCTACAGGGAAAGACCTCATAGCTGGAAAGGTATTTTACTGGGGCAGTAATTCAGCGCGCCAGAGCTGTAATTTTAACTCCCCCTTACTAGTTTCTCGTGACATACTTTTTTTCAAGCATACACAAGGTCTAAACTCTGTCCGTAGTAAGGCTTATTTTAACTGAGAAACCTGTCTTGTTACGCCGTAAATTCAGACTCCTGGCTCTCACTTGCTCCGTTCGAGCTGCATTCCCCGCTTCCATCGAAAAGACGAAGAACTTTTTATTATTGCAGCTGTACTTGTTTTGTATTTGTATTTGTTTTGCGTATTGACCGGCCGCTCGCCAACTGGACATCTGAGCGTTTACATCCCTCCTCAAGCTACACTACATGATAAAAATTCGGTAGTTTGAAGCGGCGCGTCCCCGTTTCTGCCCAACTCACAGACTCTCTCACACACACACACACACACACACACACGCACGCACAGAGCAGCTCCGAGCGCAGCCCCAGCACGAACCGGCCGCCGCCGGCTCGGGCGTTGTTTCCGCCCGCAGAAACCGGCGGGACGGCTGGACCCGGCCCCGCGCGGCTCGGGGGGCTCGTCTGCCCCCACGCCCGGCACCGCCGCTCCCCCGGCGGTACCTGTTGTTGCGGACGCTGCTCAGGACGCACAGCACCAGCTCCAGGTAAGTCCTCAGCAGGTCGAGCCAGCGCGGGCTCAGCGGCGGCGGCGCCTCCCCGTCCCCCGCCACCGCGGCGCCCTCGCCCGCCGCCGCCCCGCCGCCGCCGGTGGGGTAGTTGTCGGCGGCGAACTGTACGCGGAGCTCACGGACGA